>JAWQRP010000028.1:0-53512 GCA_033557875.1 Quadriops clusia | reverse complement strand
TCAGCTGATTGGTGGGACTAGTGGGAGGGGCTAGTGGGAGCAGTCGATGGGTGACGCCTACTGACTCCTCCCCTTTTAGAGTGCGCCTCCGCCAAAAGGTGGATTTAAACCAGCGATCCCCCCTACTTTCCTTGTCATTTGTAACTAAAAATAATGTGCCAAAGTTGCATAACTTTATTAATTACATTTAAGTTATATTATACACGACACTACATAAAAATGTATCTTAGTAAAGAGTAAAATACTGTATCAACAGTAGAAGTAACTGAGACGTATAACTTAGTTTCCTTTTTATTAGCTCAACGTATAAATAACTTTTGAAATACTGTTTGTGTTTTATCTCCTAACCTGAACCTTTGTTACCTTCATTAGTTCGAAACTCTTATTTCGTGATTTAGCCTTATGGATCACGTGCTGTCTAGTTGTATCGAGCCACATCTTCTCCAGGATTTTTCTATCGGACCGTTTCAGCCCAATTTAGCAGTTGTTTTTCATTATCAGGTTTTTCTTCTGCACACACTATTCCGAACTTTATATTGTCTCCTTCAATAGAGCTGCAGTGATGTAACGTTTGCAATGCGCGAATAACATTTACGAAAAACAATTTGTTGCCAATTACAATGATGTGTTATTTTAATGACAACAGTTTTTAGGAAACTTGTAAATTTGTAATATAAACATATCATCAGGATGAGTTTAGGAATTTTGCATGATTGCTTGAACTGAAAATTTAAATAAAATAAAAAAGTAATAATAAGATCATTTTAATTTTACCGTTATACTAAAGGAATAATAATAAGTACAAAGGTTTGTTGAGTTTGCTATGAAGTAATCGAATTTGCTATAATCATAACAAGCATACATATTCATTAAGATAAGAAGGAAGTTAGGAAAATAGAATAAAGGAGTTAATTTGTGTTTGTGATGCTGTTCATTAGACAATTATTAACTCATTGAAAAAAATTAAACTTTGTTCGTGTTTTGAATTGGAAAAGAAAGAGTTGTGGTGAAATATTTTGCTCAGAATTATTTTATATATTTGATATCGTTTATAATTAATTTTATAACAAAGATGTACATTTTGTAATATAATTAGAATCGAGTGTATATAATATAAACAATTTTGTAAATTTTTATAACGGCTATGGCACTGCAAGTGAGAAAATTTTACTGACGTATGTATATAAACCGTATATTTCAGAAAATTTCGTTGTTCCTTTGTGTACCTATGATACCTTTAGAAAAGAACTACATAAAATGGCCCTCTTTACATCAAATACTTTAAAGACTCTAGCCGTATTATGATTGTAATTATTCATACTTCTGTTATTATGCGTATTGTTGATCTGTTAGATAAATTAATAAATTAATCTTTGTAATTAAATCTCTTGTTTATTTTCACCTACCCTCTTTAACCTTTCTCATTGCGGTGATACTTTCCCTAAAGTTTTAAAATCAGGAAAAGCATTTTTGTACATGGCAGACAAGAGTTTGTTTTGTTGGAAGTCTTGACATAATGACCCACCCTTTTCGTTCTCTTTTGATGTATGTGTTTTGCCGACTTTCTAATTTCGTTTTAATGTTGAAATTTGAAACACTTCCTTGTTATTTTTAGCGTTTCCAAATCTGATTTTAAAATGAAGCACTCTGTTTAATAATTGTAATCTGTATGTAAATATTGTTTAACATATTATTGTTGTTAATAATTTCATTTTAATTTTGTGTTCATATTATCCAATTACTCACTTAAAGTAGTTTGTTGATTTGTTCATTATTCGTGTTGTTAACAGTTAATTATTACGTAGAAATAGAAAAGTTCTAATCGCTGTTGAAAACTAATCAGTTTCTATTTACGACTTATGTCACTGTTTACGTGCAGTAAAACAATATTTTCAGTAGATCAAGTAGCGGTAGAGTGTTGATTGTGAAAATAAATAATATAAACGATAAGAAATTAAGGAATTGCTGTACACAATTTTCCGTCGAGACTTCATTTCATCTTTCATCGAATTAAGGAAAACTCTCCCTCGACGGAAGACAAAGTTCTTAGTTAGATAAAGGTCTGGGAGACTGATAGCGTGAGTTGAGTTGTGGTCGACTGGGTAGAGGATATTGCACCATAATGCAATTAAGGCTATTGCCACTTGCCTTCTTTGACCAAGTGTTCAATACTTTAACTTGATTTACTCTTTGAAATCCTTTTGCATATTATATGGCCATATTTAACAAATACACCAAAGATTATTATTATTATTATATTAACGTTTCTGATCTGCGGAGGAAATTGGTAATTAATTATTGCTCTTCATAGCGCGGCAATTAACAAATGCGCAGCGTTATTTCAGGAGGAAACTGAAATTTGTTTTCCTTGTACATAACAACAGCGCAGAATTGCAGCGGTTCAAACACTGTTTGTTTTTGTTGACCCTGTAACCCATTTAAAACTGACCAATTTTGAAGCGTTTGATATACGTTCTCGTTTATGGATATTTATACCTCTGAAATTAAACTAAATGCAAAATGTACTGTATACTTAATTAGAAGCGCCAGCAATAAATTGGCTCTGTCTACTGTGCGGCGGTTCTCGTGAAATTAACTGATCATAACTTCCTGTTCCAACGTGACTCTGTTTTGCCATCGACCGATCTCACGTTAATTACTGTTATAATTAATTGGTTGAAATTGGCAGAAGCGACAAACGCCCGAATCCATCGGTATCAAAATGGCGGCCAGATTTTTTTTAGATGGCCCTTAGCCCTTAAGCCATTCACAACGTCTAATAAGTTCGGAGGTTCCATGCTTGTTAAAAACAAGTAGTATTTATAATTTGGAAAACCAAACAAAGATGGATCGGGCAGAAACGTTTTTTATAATTTAAAATATTAAAAAATACCTCCTTTAATTTCCTAAAGATTTTGTTACAAAAATTAACTTTCTTCTCTTTGAATATTTACATCATTTTTGCTTTTGTCGAAGCAGGGTTAAATATCCCACTAGAGTTATTTTTAGGGTGTAAATTATTAATCTAAAAGTTACGGAACCTAAATGTGTTCTCTAGAAAATAGTTGCGATGGGAAAAATGTAAAAAAATAGGCAGTTCATTTACTCAGATAAATGTTAGAATTAAAATGATTTATTGGTACTTTGCAAATAGAAATCTAGTTATTTATCAAAACTAATAAGTAAAACTTGGTTTTCATAAGTTAGGTTTATGAAAGGGTCACGTCAACGCATCTTGACGTTTACTGATTTATACAAGACCCCAATCCATAACCCATTCCCCCGGTCATTACTGTTAAACATGAGAGTTAGATGATTGATATGAGAGGAGATAATGAACGAAATCCGTGATAATGCGGCAAAAGCGCTTCTGAACGTTTATGTTTAGCGAGTCGACCTATCATAATTCCTTCGATTTATCTCTCTTTGTCGTTACGTTAAACTTGCGGACTACAGAAGGATATTCCCCGAGAAAATGCTCGGAATTCAAACGGCCTGCTTAGAGAGAAAGTGCGTTAGTTTAGTAATCCGGAAGAAGTTCGACAAGGTACGTTGCTGTACCCAACGACGATGTTGCTAAAACATTTTATCCTGTTTAAAGCCGCGCCCTATTTTCTCAAGGCCTCAATTTTCAATGAACCACCTTAATAAATTTTAAAGAGTCCATACATCCCGATTTCCCGTTCAACCTGGAAATGGGTTTGTTTTTCTTTTCATGGAACATGCAGTGAAATTAGGAGGGATTGATTTCTCGGGACGGACCATCGCGCAACCTCATTTTAAAGTCAAATAAGGCGAATTATTAAAGAAAAATATTTGTGCCGGTCTTAAATTGAGTTAAAAATTCTCTTCAATGAAGGGAAAATACGCGCAACGGATTTAGAAAAGGTCAGATTTGTTTAATTTATTTAAATGGGGAAGTTTCCGCAAAATTTGGCTTTGAACATCCATTATTTTGTAGGGCCATATTAAGATGGGATGAATTTAGCAATTTGGAAATTTTAATGAATATGGATTGATAAAAACGTCGCTTTGTCAATTTCTGTTTCATTAAATGATTCAACAAATGCAACTGCTCATAACGGATTTTTCAATTTTTGGTCCACGGGGAACACTCTTTTGACATCGTTATTACCTTAATACGCTCAATTTCCTTTTTATTGGATGAGGTTTTCAGTGTTTAATTTTTAAATACCTATAGGTTGTAATAACATTTTGTTTCGGCGCCTTTATAAACTGCTGGAAATGTGGGGAATTGGTTTTATATGAAAGTGGTAACTTGCTTTTTAAAATATTCGTTGATATAGTGGAATATCGGGAAGAATTTTATATTATAAATACACTAAATGATATAGAAAATCGAAAATAAAATATGAATTATTTAAATCAAAATTGTTTGCCTTTTTTGTTCGCACTAGCATAAGAGACTATTAGACTTTCATACCAATTAGTCTATTAGACTTCATATTTAGATTCTCTCGTACTTTGACGACAGATATTTTTAGTACACCTTTAGTTTTCTTTTCCTAAGCTGTGCGTAAGAAAATTACAATTATCATCCCTAGAGTTAACCTGACCTGACTTTAACAAAGATGGGGTTATTGGGTTATTGGACACTTTTTGAGAAATTGCTGATATAACTGATAAGTACATATATGGTTTGTGTTAAGATGTTGTCGAGCATAAAGGGTGTACTCATTGAGTTCCGGGTTTAAGTCAATATCGAACATGTGAAGAATATGATAGGCACAAACTTAAAAAAAATTACATTATCCTTGACAGACATTAAAAGCTTATGAGCATAAAATTTAGGTACTATGGGATGAGATAGCTAAAAATTGATAATCTCATAAATTTTACTCATAGACGGGCACGAGTATTTGTAACTAATCGTGTTGGTCAAACTCATTGTTAATAAAAATCTAGAAAGCCTTAATAATAACAGAAACAAATTTTAATCTTTTATTTCCTAATACATATGTAGTATGTATACACGATAACTCGTACTAAAATCATTAAAATTCAATAATCCCTGCTAGATGTTGCATTTTCTATGCCACTCGGTATATTTCTATGCATATGTTCGTGAAAAATAAAAAAAATAAGCTTTTGCGTACATCAGTGGTTCATTTGCTTTATAAAATAAACCACACTGGTGTTTACTTACGAAGAATATTAATTTTAAAAGCAATCCAGACGGGATGTTTTGCAATGCGGAATAAAATGTAGAGAATTTCGACATTTTTACAGTCATAGCGCGTTTCGTCTGGCCCTGTAATTTAACTCAAATGCCATTACAAAATATGGTATAATTTTCCCAATTAGCCTTGTTGATATATATACGTATAAAAGTTTGACATGTTTTTATCATGCAAACGTTAGTAATTTGAGCAGAAATTCCCGGACGTGCAGCTTTAATCGCGAGGCCCCAGAAGCGCAATATTTATAAGATAAATAATCCCCAGACTGAACAGCACACCCCGCGGATAATTTATCGCTCGAGCTTGAAGTGGAAATGATGTCGTAGTATTTGCTTTCTTAGTTATTTTTACGGAAAATTTGGAAAGAAAGTTCTACTAATTCTTTGTAAATATTGATTCGCTCTCCTAATGGAGCGTAAGTGATATTTTGCGACCTCTGTGAAAAGAGGTTGCAAGTTTTATTGTATTTATTTTTCACTCCGTTCGTTATTGATTATCCTTGCTTAATTATTACTGAAATAATCTCCTTTTTATAGTGCAATGAGTTATTTCGTTATTATTAGTGAGGCGTAATCCTTGTTTTTCTCATTTATTGGTGTCCTTTCTATGGAGAGATTAAATTTCTAAAATTATGAGACTATTCGCTCGGGAAATCTCAGCAATAAGTGCGCCAGAAAAACTTTTTTTATGTTTATTGTGGTTTTCAAGAATGAACAAATTTAATAGTTTTGTTAATTTATTATGAAGATAAATTATCCTTTAGTAAGTTTATAATATATATAGAAAATCGCATGTTTTGATGGTACGTCTTTAAGAAATTCAGAAGAGAGTAATGTTATATTTTTCCTGAATATAATCTGACAGACGCTGAGATTTCAATCCAAGTTTTCATACAAAATGTTGAAATATTTACTTTGTTCTAAATGTAACATATTATTCTAATATGACGATTAAAATAATTCGGTTTGCTTAAAAAGAAATCGAGAAATAATCAACAGATTTACATAATTAGATACAAAATGTCAGATAAAGTTGCCTATTGATTCTTGAAAGTAATCACTCGTAGGAAAGAAATTCATGTTAACTCTGAACTTTATATTTTCACATTACTTTTCCAGCAAATCCCTCCCGTAAACAGTTGCAATTTATAGCACCTAGGTACGTTCTAGAACCGACTGAAACTTTAGGTCCCAGTATCAAACTATCTTTTAAATCCACTATCATTAGCAGAGCTCTAAAAACAATGAATGTATTGTTGCTAGTCGAAATACATTATAGAAAACCTATTTGAATTCTCATGTAGAGTCAGTTCGTAGCATCGTGTTACTATCCAGATCGACGTTACACTTTTTAAAGTATCGTTTGTGTTACGGAAATAGTCTTATCTAACAGCTGCACCGTTGTAATTTTCCATATTCGACTGCCGGAGTTTATTTTGTCTGCACTTTGACAATGCTAAATTAAACTTTATTGTTTACAGAGTTTGTGTTAAGTTACAATTGGAGTATTGATTCTTTTGCAGATGTTTTCTGTCACGTGCCTTATTTCTGGCCGTGCATTTAAACAACGTTTATTTTCGTCGGGCGGCAATTCAATTAAACGCTATATTATTAGAACTTTTTGGGGTTTATGGTGCAGCTTTTCATATTTAAGACTCTAAATATAAGTGTAATGAACTTCTGACTTAGAGGTTGATGGAACGAGAATAATTTTGAAACGTGAGGTGTACGGGTATGTGATGATGCGACTTCCGTCATAAGTTCGGCGGACATGTTAAAAATTACATTGTAAGCTCCGAGGCGAAAAAATAAGTTTGATAAAATTACCCAACAGCCTGCCGACTGCTAAGTTGTATTTAAGCAGTTTAATCATAATTTAATCTTAATATTCTAAGCACGTCAGGAATAAATTAAATTTTATGAAGCTTCTACTGTAAGGAAGTTTTAGAATGGAGCACGCACAGCTGCAGATGATTTTTTCTATTTTTCGAGTAAAATTTGTTGATGTTTTGCAATGGTAAATATTTTTCTGGGGATTAATGTGTGCCGAATGGGGGCAATATTAAATAGGGCATTGCATTGGTTAATTAGATTATGTAACAGGGTATTTGTTCGCGTGGGTAATCCTCATTGATGAGTGGCACTGCCACTAGCAAGAATGTTAATTATACGGGTCAATAATGATTTGCATGTAGGCAAGGGGTATGACGCGGTTAGGGATATTTTCTGTTTTAAATATTGTAAATATTTTTTTATTGTAAAAGGCAAGGAGTGTAACGTAAGGGAGTTGAAGGGAATATATGGAGTTGCTTTCCCTAAAACCAGCATTTAAATGTAAAAGAAATCAGTTGTGTAAGCACTAGTTCTTACAAGAGTAAGTACGTTCTTGTTCACCACTCTAATTCACTTAGTTTACACTTCAGTTATTTTCTCGGCAAACCTTTTCAGGTATGATAGGGGATTTAACGCTGGTGCAGTAATAAAGCTTCGCGGTTTAAATATTCTCCCTTGGCTGTGTTAAAATAAAAAAAAAGGTCTATACTAATTATATGTATTAAAATTAACTAAGAATTTATACGAAAAGTAAGTTGAAAAAGTGGTAACTCTTGGAAGTAATTTCGTTGCAAATAATTATTTTCCTCGGTGCATAAATGCAAGTATGGTATAAATGCTTACAAAGTACCGTATTTAAAATTACAAATTCTTGGTTATTTTTAGACCATCATGTTTTAATTCAATTATATCCGTAAGTCCAGCGTACCAGCACAACGGGTCTAGTGTTAGAGTTGATCGATATTTCCACCCCTCCCAAGTTGTTATAGCATAACAGTCAATTTAATTTGGAAATCGGGAACCCTAGCAGCTTTTTATATGCAACACATGTCAAAAATCTAGTTATAGAATTGGCCACGAATAGCGGCGGCGGCGGCGGTAGCGGCGTCGGCGGCGGCCACACGAGTGCTTACTGACCCGTAACTTCAATTCTCGCCGACTCCGGCCGGAGGAGACCCGTTAGCGATGTGGTCGACAAATATATTTGCGGCTCCAGCCAATCTATCTTTATTTGCTGGTTTTCGCGGTGCATTCTGTTTTAATTCGCTCTAAATCGGCCTTTGTGCTTAGTTCCCGTCAAATTATAAGCCATCCGGATTCAAAGGTGCGCGGCCAAGGCTTCAACGGCAATTGGCTATTGATTTTTGGCCTCACGTCGACAAACACCCTTTATGAATGTCATCGATATGTTCGGATGACTGACGTTTTTTATGCTTCCATAGTTCGTTTTTTTCTTATCAATTTTATGCGGACTGGGTTTCTCGTTGCGGCGGTTGTGGAGGCGGCTGCGTTGGTGGTGGTGGCGGCGATGCCGACGTTTCAAACCTTGATGCCTGTTGCAATTATTTTCGTCTCAACTGCACTGCGGAACTTACTAAGTTGCCTCCTAACTTAGCGCTCTTTTGATTCCACTCATTTTCACTGGAATTCCGCGGCGCTATCATCTCGCTCTGTTGAGGGCGCAACAATGTATCGTAAATGCAAAATATTCGCAGTGCTTGCAGAAGCGCATCAAGCGGTTAAACGAATTTATTATTTTTAAAACGATTTGCCTCTAATGAAGAAGGATGAAACGTTGCTAATGAGGCAATCAATTTACGCTATTAAATTGCTTAACAGAATTAGAATTTTTTATTATGCAAGAGCTTTTTATTCGCGTTTTGTCTGGAAGACATTACGCAAAGTTAAGATGGCTAGTTTTCCCCGGCAATCCGCGAGGTAATTGCATATAATCAGTAAAGTTGCCAGCAAATATTAAAGTAAAAGCAGTTACACAAGCAATATAAGTTTATATATGTAGTTTTGAAAATTTTTTTGTATTGTCAGTAAATCTAATTTTACTTCCTCGAATTAAACCGCTGGAAATTTATATGTATCTATGTATATCAATTTCACTTACCTACCTATAATATTATGCGACTATTACATTACATGAATAATAATTCATACAATGTAATGATCGCATAATATAATATATATATGTATCCGCAAACCTGTAAGTACATGTAATTAATTTAAGTCAATTTGAATACGCAATATATGCATTGAGGGGAACAATAATATTCGCCCAAGAATAAACGCATTCGTTAATTCTATACCAATATAGGTATACTTGGCAGAAGAACGAAGATTCGATTTAATTGAAGAAAATGTTTCAAACCAAAGTACATATTTAAAGTTTAGATTCTAAACCATTCAGTTTTATGTATGACAATAATTTTTCTAATCAATAGAACGTGTGATAAAGACATTTTCCAAATCATTAGAACTTCTAACAATTTTGTTTTCAAATTATTGGGATTTCGAGCTCGCTCGCTTCGCGAGATCGCCGCCTTGCGCATTCGGCGCTCGTTTTTTAATATACTTAACTGGGACATTTAACATTTAATTGTAAGATATCCAAGATGTAAGATTTCAATTAACAATTATTAAATACAAGTTAATTAAAAGTTTAAAATTTTTCCTTGGCGTCCGTTTTTTAATAAACTGAACTGGAGTTTTTAACTTTGAACAATGTCACCCAAAATGTTAGATTATAGTTAGTAATTAATAAATATGAATTTAAGTATATTTTTTAATGTTCTTATAGCACACGTCCGTTTGATAACAAAGTTGTAGTTAAGGCAACGATAATTCATCGCTACCCGAAATACGTATTCTCTAGAAAAGTAAACTATTTTCTCTTATAAGAATAGGTACGTCTACTTTTTTAAAAACTCAATGTTTTAATTCTCAAGCAAGATATTAACCTATCTTATTTTTCAATTAGAAATAATTACTGTCAAATTTAAACTAAAAAACTTTAGGTAGGTACATCGGTTTCTATTTCTTGAATGTTATAATGTTATAATTGGGGGTATCTTTCATTAGAGAAAAATTCACTTACACTGATTTAGCCCCGTTGGTCTTAATTTTCCAACTCTATAAACATAGTTGTAATTTTCTGTCAGATGCTGTTGAAAGTTAGTACATGTTCTTGTTGGGTCTTAATGGATGTAAGTAGGGTAAGGTTGTCTAAATCGTACCTCCTAACAAAAAATGCTCATAACACTGAGAATCTGTACGAAAATGCATATTTATTAGTTTTATTGTAAACTCTAACGAATGCTACCCTTATTCTTCACAAAAAATTGAAGTATCTGCATGCATTTTCTTTAAATTAACAACATTTAAAAAAAATTAAATTTGGACGATTAAGGAAATTAGTTTTCTAAATCGTACCGGCTGTCCATTAAATCGTACCTTAAGCTAAAATTTAATGGTAATTACGTCCATATACCTATTTCATATTGGTATTTTTAGCAAGCAAATAAATAATCTGTACCTACAATTACCAACAACATATATTACTGCTCTTCCTCGATATTTCTTAACCTGAGTTGAAGTTATACTTTAATTTGTATTTTTCTGCCAACTCAAACACCAGTTTTTTTTAATTGGTTGTAGTTAGCCCCAAAAAACAATATCTGAGTAGGAGTGCGATTAAATAGTTCTTTTTCTATTGCTTGAGTCGGATCTTTCGATCTATTCAGTTTCTTATGGGTATTCAGCTCTTGCAGATGTTGAAGAAGAATTAGTGTTGGTTTTTTCCAAGTCCTATGTGCTTCACCGAATCCAATTTCATCATTTCGCAATGATTCATCCATGTATCTTCTTATTGACAACTGTTAATGTTAATTCTTTTTGACATTGTTGTTGGGTCTTTAATAAGTGAAAAGTCAGAAATCAAATCAGAGCACTGATTCTTTCTCGTGGATATCAAAAAACGTGTATCTATTTAGGTCTAACCACACCTGCCATTTAAGAAGTGTAAAGAGGTACGATTTAAGAGATTGCGCGAATATTGGTTCATGTTTCCTCCAAACAGTGCTGAATAAAGTTTACGTAATTTTTTTGTAGCACACAGTTCATTAAGAGATGTATTATTTACAGTTAAAAGCAATATGCAGTTATCAAAAATATATTCCCTATAGAAGGTTCCGAACGCCTGATCAAAATTATAAGCAAAAGTTAAGAAATAAACTTGTTAAAAAAAAACGGTCCTAACGCATTCGATAAAAATTCTAAATGAATACCAGAATATAAACGACCAAGAAGTAAATACTCTAGCCTGCAAAATTAAGGGAACACCTACGAGCGAGCAAAAATTTCGGTCATTTTCAAAACTCTGTAACTTAGAGTAAAATGGCCATCTGAAAATGTTATGCACATCTTTTTAAAGGAAAAACTCTCTACTTTTTGATGTCTTAAGCAAAGAGTTTTTATTTCTTAAGAAACCCCCTTTTTCTATGGGAGAAACGAGAGACCGAAATTTTTCCGTAACATTTTCAAATTTTAAACATGGCCATGGGCCCCAATGACTTTTTCCGATTAATTTCTCCAATTGCATCTTGTAGCATGAACTTTTCTCTATGAGTTCCACTTTAATACATTTTCTTGTGACAATTTTTAACTAACCTATTGAGAATCAAAGAAAAAATCGCACCTTTGTCTTTTGATAGTCATAACTTCCGGTAGCAAATATCAATATTAATTTGGTCAATGGCATAACAAATCTTAGGACGTTCTTCCCAATGTAGTTGCGTACAATTTTCCATACCTTGACTTTTTTATTGGAATAATTTCATTCATAAATGACCCTGAAGTTCACCCATTAGCCGGGCCGTATAAAAGCGGTGGTCACATTGAGGATATGGGCGTTAACATTGCGATGTTTACCTTTTTAATAAGCAAAACATGTGCAAAATTTCAAGACAATCAAAAAATGTTTTCCTTGTGTCCCTACGTTTTAAAAGATGAACGTTCTTCATAATCAGCCTGTGAAGGTAAAAATCTTAGATACAATGAGGGGTCATGTGAGGGTTCATTTAAAAGGGTTTCTCAAGGCGAGGACAACCTCGCGGTATGTCAATTCCACGGTATTTATCAACTTTTCGTCATATCGCTAGTACCGATGGCACCAGACTTTTGGCCTATTCGACGAGATGTTCAGCACTGCTCTTAGCAACGAACGAAATTTTAAATTTCAAAGTGTACCTCAAACATTATTGGTTCGTTGCTGCTCCGAACAACATAGGAAACAGACCCACTTGTTTGGGCGTCGCTACCGTGTAAACAAAGTCCTCTGCTCCTCGATATGAAATGGCGGTAACTCTGCAAAAAAAGTCGCAAAGACCTTGGCGATATCACGTTGTCCTCGCCTTGAAAACCCTTTTCAAATGAACCCTCACATGGCCCCTTATTACATTTAAGATTTTTACCTTCACAGACTGATTATGAAGGACGCTCATCTTTTAACACGCAGGAACGCAAGGAAAACATTTTTTGATCGTCTTGAAATTTTTGCACATGTTTTACTGATAGGTTTTGCTTATAAAAAACGTAAACATCGTAATGTTAACGACCATGTCCTCAATGTGACCACCGTTTGTATATGGGCTAGCGAATTGGTGAATTTCAAAGTCATTTCTGAACGAAATTAACCTAATAAGAAACTCAAGCTATGGAAAATTGTACTGTGATTGTACTTAACAACAGTGAAAAGAATGTCGTAAGATTTCTTATGCCGTAGATTAAATGCATATTGATATTTGCAACCGGAAGTTATGACTGTCAAAAGTGCGATTTTTTCTTTGATTGTCACAGGAAAATGAATTAAAGTGGAACACATAGAGAAAACCATTACACATACTTTTATTTCCTGACAGATCTTTTGGCACAGCTGCACTGTTGAGTAACTTTCTTCTGCGTTTGGGTTCTTGATCAGTCGTCGCACTTTCGTTTAATAAAATGTTCATTTAAATAAAATAAATAAATAAATAAATGAGTAGGAGCAATTATATCATTATTGAATCAATGCTAACACAATTTAATCAAATAAATACATGTTGAACGAAAGAAATATAAATAAAATAATGCGGTGTATTAAAATCAACAGAAGTTTTGCGTTTCTTTTTGTTTTTTTTAAACAATGGTAAAGTGCAAGGAAAAGCGATTGACTCATATTTCGATAATCGCCTTTCCTTACACTTTACTATTGCTTTAAAAAAACTGCTAAACTAACTAACAATTAATAATCATTTCCTGAAATTATTTTTGGTTGATTATGTATAAATCTAATGCCGATAAGGCGGGCCTTAAATTCACATTTATTTATGTATAGTATATTTTATCGTTTGCGGATTTCCTTTTTGAATGTTTTTACTACTTTATTCATATCAGAGCGATGAGCACACCAGCACATCAAATGTACACTAGAAACTTCAAGTGGCTGCCAAATTATCATAATATTATAATGCGCATATATATTTATACATATTTATTTCATTATACATATCTGGTGCTACAAAAATAATAAAAGTTATAAAAAAGATGAAGGATTTTTTATGAGGTATTTTACAAAATTTTTTACTTATGTAAATGAACTACTTACTGTATATTTAATTTTTTAAAATAATGTAAACTCAGTAAATAAGTGTAGTACCAGACTTTTTTTACGTTAATTAAAAAAAAATTAATCTTGTGCATTTATTGAGGCCCTGAATTATTCGTAAATCAAAGTATCAAACTTTTCTTTTAGTTATGTGCAATAGGGCATGTTCGTTGTATGCACATACATCTACTTACACACGGAATGCTTTAAAGATATTGCTATCCAGTTAATTCTCCAGATATTATGTGTGGGAAAGTTTGCCCCAACATTGTTCATTGAATAATGCGTAAATTTAGAGAGTACATTTTAGCAGCGATAAATTCGCAATATAGCCGAACCCGCAGAGATTTCAAATTATCAGATACGATATTTTGCGCGATAGCCGCCTTCACTGATACACTGGGAAGAAAATGTAGATCCGTTGCCGTTTTAAAGCGTCTGAATCATAGCAGGGAATCCATATAGATTAGCATAATTGTCCTCTCCCGAGCAACAGTGTTCTTACTCGATAAGCGATCCTCCGAGCGTTATCAGGATTAAACACAGGCGATTAATCCTCTAGCTGCAACGCCACCACACCTAGCTCATTCATAGTCAAGTGCAGCGAAATATATACCGCAGGAGCGTTCAATAGTATGTTGTACAGAAATATTACCGTGTATAATCTGCTTTCTTAGTAAATATTTACAATGTCCTCTAGGAAGTTTTTATGGGGTGGTGCATTAATACATAAATATTAAAGTTGAAGTCGAGGTTCTCTAGTGGCTTTATAAACAGTCGGGTTTACGTCACACTGTCACTATTACATTTTAGTTAAAATCATATTTCTATAGGATATTTTATATAACCGCAATATACGAAATATAATTTTGGTCTTATCTGTATAATTTGTACAACATTTCATGTTGCTTGCTTATGATTCCCTACATGTTAGTAAGTACATCATAACTAGTAACTAATTTACGCTGAAACTGGATAAGGTTTCTCGCAGTTTTCGGATTTAGTCTTATGGACGAGCGTAAATGAAACGGCATATCTTCATTAAATATTTCTTATTTCTTAATTGCCTCCTGAATTATTCTATTTGTTTTAACGGCATAAAAGACGAAACATAATATCCAATTCAGAAGTTAGAATCTGCGCTGAAACTTCCCAAGCAGCGCTTCATTTACAATTCAATTTACTATATATTTTGCTTTGCATTTCATAAATAATCAAAACAAAAACTTAACCATTAATAATAATTAAATGCCTCCACACTTCTTAAACCTCCCGCCAAAACATTTCTGTTTTTTACCGCAAATATATTCGCCTAAAAATATAAAAGGCTTAGTTACTTCACGGCTGTCGCATTTCTCAAATGTATGGTTTATTTGTTGAGCGGTCATCTAATCAAGGGAAAATATTACAGGCTATTCTTCGGGAATCGCTGAATGCAATTCAACTATCGAGTTGTAATGGACCCCAGGAAAATTTATATCAGCTTTAAGAGCTCTTCTCTCTTCTCTACATCTAGTAATTTATTACCATTTATTATTTAATCTACGTTTGAATTTCCCCCTTCCGTGTGTGTAAAACTGTGTAACATTTCTTTGTAATCGCCCTAATAATATTTATAAAAAAGTAACCTATCGTAAAACGATATCACGTGTTTCCTTCAATGGAAATGGATGGTTCGTGCTGGGAATATTCGCGAAAAATGTGTTCAAATGTCAAAAAGGCACAAATTGTGCGTTTTGTCTTACAGTGTTCGAATTGAAATAACAAAAACACAAGAAATCCATCATCGAAGGGACACCTAATTTGTAACCATAACGATCACAGGATTTTGCACTATCCGGTTTTCTCCCGTGCCGAGAGGGTGTTGATCGCAGCGGCATTCTGCGTCGAAATCAGAAAAACCTTTTAGTTCTTAATAACATCGTGTATTCAATTGCATTTCGATATTATCAGCATTACTTCTCTCCCTATTTAGCCGGGCCAGGCGGGCCCCATTTCGCAAATTGAATTACACAATCACGCTACGGTATATTCAAATTATTTATGCGTCTTATCTATCAATGACTTGGTCGTTTAGGGGCGCGTTGAGAATTTGAGGCCCCATTTAGAACTATGAATGGTGCAGGCATTCGAGGCCACAAATTAAAATGATTGCTCAGTCATTTATTTCCCTCTCTGAAAAGAGAAAAATCGCTTAATATGAGAATACCTACTTCATCGCATGTTTTAACGTATTTTACGAAGGGCCGCGCAGCTACTTGATAGCAGGCGAAATATATTACATCTACATGAGAAGATCGCGAGGGGTCATGTTTTGCTTTTGATCTAAAGAAAATACGTAATCTTTATTGATGTTTTCAAGCTTGAGGAAAATACATTACTACTGAATTATTTACTAGGGGATACAATATCCGTTGATTCGATCTTAAAGAGAAAAGGATCATTAGGATTTCTTTTTGAAACACCCTGAAATATTTAAGGAATTAATACGCCACGTCTTGCACTTACTCTTGTGTTTGGGTTATAGCCAATCATTTTATGTACGTGTTCAGCGTGTTGTTTTAAAACATTTATTTTTATTGTTGAACGAGAATATTTATGCACATAAGGGCGGAAGGAATGTAAAAATTATAGTCCCCAGTAAAATGCGCATTTAAAAGACGGAAAGGAATTTAAATCCCGAAACGCGTATCTGTAGGTGTTTTTTCTTTTCACATGAGTCTACGGCACCCGAAGACATTTACGACCCAAAAACAAAGACATTGGTAAAAGCTATAAAATTCGGGAAATGCCTGGCTTTAATACTTTATTTATGTACTCCTCAAGTAATTCGCTACTCCGCTGAACAACAAATCAAATTACAACCCGCGATAAAATGCGCTCGCTTTGTATATATTATTCTGATTTTATGTCGACTTTTTATATTCGTAGCAAGAATTATTTTTTATGTAGGTGTCTTTAGCAACACTGCAGCTGTACTGGGCGGTAATAGGCTGGAGATATTACGCAACGAATTTTTATTGCTTTCTGTTCTGGCGGAGCTTTCTCGTGAAAGCTACGATTGGAATTTTTTTAAATTATGTGCAGGCACTAAAAGTGACGAACTTTCGATTTGGCTCCGATATGCGGCGCTCAGGTCTATAAATGGTTTAGATAAACTTCTCAAAAAGCAGTTGTCCCTTATCACTGTCATTGAGTAATGTTGACGTAACTCGATGTGAAACGTGCGTGTAACTCGATGAAATGCTTCGTCAATAACAATGACATGAAGTCATGCTATGAGGGAAATTCCACCCACAACGTTTATACGATTCAATGAAATAATAAATAGAGTCGGGCATTAACGGTAAAATTGCATGTGTCAGAAAAATAAATACCCAGTCTTGTGCAAATATTGTATTTAGAAGATTGGGAACATACTTTAGATTCAATAATTTAATTTAATAACGATTAGTGAATAATATAATTCTTATAAAAGTACCAATGTGGATATAATAGGTTAGGTGCTTGAAGTTAAATTCGCACAATTACTGATGTTTTTTATTTATCTTCAGTTATCTTAAAATAAATACCTATTATCATTTGTAAAGAAAGGAGTTCAACAGCATCATATACAAATAAGATTGGTAGTTGTTAGAAAAACATCATTTATATACTTGTAATAAAATATAATATTTTTGGTGTACTTTTGATCTTTGTAATTTTTTCTGTAGTTGTTCACGAATATATGTCAAGATATGTACATAAAACATGCTTTCAAATTCCAGAACATCTTGCTTCAGAACTGTATCAATGAGAATTTTCAGATTTGTTTTGTGTGTGATACCATTATCTATCTAGACTAACATATTGCTAATAATATGCTTTACTTTATTGGTAGGGATATTTGTGTATAAATTGGTTATGTCAAATGATATCAATCTATGGTGGTCAGTTATATAAATGTTAATGAAATAGCAGCTACAATAGTTGCAATTAATTAAGCTAAAGTATAAAATCTTATATTAGATTAATACTGAAATTGACCGTACACTTATTGAAAGTTGCATGATGAGCAATTTAAATAAAAATACAGAATATAAGTAGGGGTTCTGGCGAATCTGTTTACAAAATATTTATTTGGTGATGCGATGTCCCGGATAAAAATACTCAGATACTACATAAAGGATTGATATACAGCTAGGGAACCAGTCTGAATACTAAGTTGCTCTTATTTAAATGCATTACGTGTTTTATTGATTTTTGCACCGTTCCAATGACATAAATCTTCACTCTCACTTGTATTTTAGAATTAAGTATATGCTGCTTTTAGTGACCATCTTATTTCGCCCCAAAAATACGAAGTCGAACGATAATCAATATTCAAGTAAGATTAAACTTACAAAAACGAACGATATATCATTGTCTAACTAGGAAATTGAACAATGGAGAGGATAAGAATAACCGAGTATTTACAATCTACTTATATGTCTGCTATTAAGATACTTCCATCACAATTAAATATAATTAGCTTTCCAAGTAATGAGGTTCTTACGACGTTTCCACTACGATCACACATTATTCTGACAAACCGAGAATTTGTCGCTGCTGAACTAGGGGCTGTGCGTGCACTAAAGAGGTTCACAAAGAAATTACTACTGAAAATGTGGCATGAAATGGGGGAAAGCGACATCACGTAGCGCAAGTTGTTAGCTTAAGTTACTGTTAGGGTTCGGATGTCACAGAGACGTACGATTTTATATAGGAAAACTTGAGTGTTTCTAAGTTAGTTTATATATCCATATAGGATTCCCGCCGCATCTAATACATATGCGTAAAGTTAATGATACGCAGAGAACTTGAGCGACTGCCATCCTACAGAAATTAGTAGCCTGAAGGATTTATGGCCATGGGATTTACTTATTAGCACAATCCTTCGTAACAACTGAACTTCCACGATAGAAGTAGTCAGGTGTAGTAATTTTTTTTATATTCTTTTTGAGTAATCGAGTCAGTAATAAATTTGTCACACAGTTTTAGTGAAATGTAAAAACTGGTCACATTTTTACAGAGTTTTTGCAGAGCTGCATCGATACAGTTTAAACTTATTTGCGCTACTAAGCTTTTAAGTCCTGTAAACGAACTTACGTTGGTAAATGCCATATAAACACAAATAAAATATTGTACCAAGGGACAAAAGCGGTTTAAGTATGTTTAAATACAAATCAGCGAAAACGTCGGTCCTAATAGGTATAAATCTTGTGACATGGTTTTTTCGAATGTATCTTCTAATTCATTGTATAAAATAGAAATCCAACACTAATCATTTATTCGCGACCGCCGTAGCAAATGGATTTCACATTGTTAATGATATTTAAATTAGGTACAACGTATAGCTTGTCATGTGTTTGAAGAACAAAGAGAATATTATAACATGGATTAGCACTAATTGGTGTATTGAATCTAGACAAAGCCAGGATGAGATTCTGCAGGAAGCTGGAATATCTAAGCAAAAACAGCAGCTTTTGCTGTGAATCTCGTTTCTCTCAGTGTATCAAGTTATAACACACTACCTGGTTTCCACCTGAGTAAGCAGCGCGAAACAAAGATTTTCGTGATAATTTAAGTTAAAGCTCAAATTAAACTTTGAAATTGACGTTCAGATTAGCAAACACTACTTGCAGGTGGAAGTGGCAGAGCGGAATTCCTTTGATCTCGCGTCAGACATCATATAAGTATAAAAAGAAAATATATTTTCTTGCAATTCTTTATGTTCAAAGTTAAAGTGGAAAAGCATTGTATATTTTTCAAGCTTATTATATGCAGCATTTTACCCCATTATTTCAGGCGAATTTACCAAGTATGTTTTGTTAGGAGCCCTTTTACATTTCGACTGGTGTTAATTAAAGGAGTCTTCAACACGTGCGCGAAATTAGTGAGATGTGGAGAGGAATTTTAAAAGTTTTCACTGCAGATGTAATGCGGGAAGGGAATAGGAACCGACGTTTTTGCTAGTGCGCTCTTATCGTTTTTTTGGTTATTTGATTTAATGAAATATAATTCGCAGTCGTATTAACTAAATTTTGTTTAGTTCATGTAAATTTCTTGAAATTTTTGACCTGTCGAAATTTTCTAAGTAAAGTATTTAATCAAGGAAGGGTTTGTTTGGGAGTCCGATGAGAAGGTCTCAGCGATATGCCGTTTAAATAAACTACAGGAGCCATAATATTTGATTGAATTTTATGGTTATAAGAAACAATAACAGTCACATTACGGAATACAAGTAGCCCTATAGAGGCCCCAAGGAGCCGCGCTAGGAAATACACAGGAACATGTGTTACATTGGGTCTCAAATAAATTTGATGTGTAGTTCTGGCAACAAAAGGCTCGCTTGAAAGATTGGGAAGACTTGTTGTGCAGGTCCAAAGGCATAAAAAGTAAAGCTCCGGAAGATTAACTTTAGCTTCGAAAATATATCTGAATATCATGTGCACACATTTCAGTTTCGCCCATTCAATTAATTTGTCATTTGATTCCTAAACGTGAAAACACTCGTTGCAATCAATGGGGAACTTTCCAGCGAGGCTATATCCTTTTTTTTGTTATCAAGGCGCAGCATCAAACATTGATTGAATTTAATCGAGAACATGCATCAATGGTTGCCGAAGTATTTCAACGATTTCATTATGTGCTGTAAATTAATTCTCACATGATTTAAAACTATCGCCGACGTAGTTGGAGTAGGAAAACATGGTTTGGCCAAATTTATTTTACTGCAATCTACACGCTAAAGGATTAACGAAATAAATATATTTAAAATCTGTTTAGCACCTTATCCTATGCCAGAAGATTGAATTGGAAGTTCTAAATTTCAATTACTTATGGAAAATCAGATCAGTGTTGAGCATGGCGTTGAAATCGGAGAGGATATTATTAACACGGCTAGACGAAGTTCCTCTGAAAGCGCCTCAATTCAATACGTTTGGCAGATTTAAGAGACCGAATAGATTTATTATAATAACCGCAAAACGCAAAGGTTGGGTTGAGTTCGATTTAATAAAGAGCGGCAAAGAACCCATTACCTCGACATAGGATTCGGGAGATATTCCAAGAATTATAATTAAACGTTTGACACGTCAGAAATAAATATTCTTTCGTATTTTCATAAATAATTTAAGAATTATATACGCCATGCCAGAAGGAAAAGATTATATTAATTTTTTGTCCGCTGCGATACAGAAACCCAATTATCCTGAATTTACTAGAATTACATTAGCAGAATATTCGACAAAGGGTACAAAAGTATATCCAGTCACGTGGCGTAATGGTAAAACAGATGGGTTTCGGCGAATATGACTGTCATTAACGCGTTAATGGTAGCACTTTCTCGATGAGTTGGAACATTTTAGTAGCGCAGAAAACTCAGCCACTGTCTGGTAAGTTAAACAAACTTGTAACCCATATGAACAGCAGAGGGTGGTTTTACGTGATTCTGCGATCATTTAAACTTTTAAAATGCACACTTTCATAACGTGACCGATGTAATCACCAAAACTTGTTTTAATATAGTTTTCTTTTAATTGGAATTTGTGCCTGGAATTTTTATTTCTCGTTTCTGCTGTATGAACAGTTCCAAATTGCTTTGTTGAGGGCGAATTCATTACTTTGTTATAATTACCTGAATAAAAATTTGTTATTAAACATCAGAATTAAATTGAGTAGAAATGTATTCTGCCTGCGCTGTCGTTTATTTAAGGCTAAAGAATGCACAGGATTCAAGAGGATAATTCCGAGAAGATTATTTTATGCAGCAAGAAAGTATTTGCGACTTAAGCGTTACGAAAAATATGTGGGATATCATCTCCTTGTTTTATGACTCTATAATGGGCGCAATGTTTAAGGACACTGCGGAAGGTAGGCAAAGTGTTTATTACCGCGGAATACCTAAAGAAGGAGGAGTTTTCTTTGTCGGCAAAGGAGGTAGTCCTTGATCTGCAAGGCCAGGAACATTTATTTTCTTAGCAACGAAACTTTTATTTCTCTTGAGGGGAGGATGTTATTTTATCACAAGTTCTTCCTTAATAAGCATTTTATGTTAAGTAAAAAGTTTAGCATATTTTAGAAAAACGGACAGGGCAGGAGAAGGTGAATAACACTTCAAAGTTTGATCTTGTTTAATTTATAAAGAAAGTTTAATCAAAACGTGGGAACAACTTTATTTGAAATTAAACATCGTATGATACCTACTTCTGATATGACGAATTTATAGTCCTGAAGTCCGGTTTTGTGCGATTATGTATTAATAAATTTCGTTGCAAAGGGTAATTTGCAGAGCAAATGTGTAGTTCATAACACGAATACTTTTCATATCAGTTTTAACAAATGCTGTTTCGTTTTCCGCGCCCCGCGGAAAAAATTAATGGGCCATTAAAATAGCGCACGCCAATTTAAAATGGAATCTCATTCTCTTTATTTGTAACAGTATATAAAGTAAGCTTTCATTCTTGCCCTGTCATGGCCACTCCAAATGAAACAACCCCCCTATAAAGACTTCATCACAAGCGTGTTCCCTTGCCAGCGTCAGGATTTAGTAAAACTAACTTGCAGCTCGTAGTGTCCTCGAACAGACGTTCAGACGATTCCACAACTACTTAAAGTTTGGCCATGTGGATTCAAACCTCTTTTAATTAATGATCGCATCGAGTTCTCTGGGCATCGTTGAACACAATGCTTTGAGATTTATAAGCTTATAAAGTTTTGTTTTAATAGTTCCGATTGTGCATTACAAAAAGTGTGGTAGGTGTTTTAACGCTATTTGGGTCACGCTATGATCTATGTCTTTGTTATTTGCTCACTTCTGGCCGAACAGATAAAAGAGGAACAAAACCTATGAGAGAAATAAACCAGGCGACAAATGACCTGGCAAATCCTGGTTTCCTTCCGTTATTCATCTTTCAAAAACGCGCCGCCGATTATAAATTTATGCAAATCCAATTTTTATTGTAAATATTTAATATTTATTATCCAGTCAGAACAGCACCATTGTCACAAAAAGTTCTCCTAAAGCTTAAACTGTTGTCTAAAGTTAGAAAACTATGTTTCGTTTTTGCTATTGGGATTCGATATTAGATTTGGAGTCTAGACGCGATCTCAACTTCGGTCAATAAAACAGGACATACGAATTTTCATTTATAGGTATAGCAAGATTCAATACAGATGTGGCTTACGGATTTGAATCAAAGTTTACACAAAGTTTGTCGAAGCTCACGTACATTGGTGAAATTTGGCGGCAATTATTGTGTGAAAAAGATACGCAGCAAACGTGCTGATCCACTGTAATTTAAATAACTGCGAAGGGGTAGATGAATAATAGGGACAAATTAATCGAATGAAGCAATTACAAAATTATTCCGTTTGTAATTGATTAGTTAATCCGCTAATTTAATTTATCTCCCAGACACATGAAATTCATGACGAAAGGGCAGATTAACAGTTTAATAGAACGTTACCAGTTATAATGGCCAAACAAATAATAACCTCTTTTAAAGGCCTCACACGCGAAATCCATCAAGTGCAGCTGTTTCCTTATCTCCGCTCTTCACAATTTATTGCTCCATCCAGATTCCTAATATCAACGATGTGTTCATTAAGCTATAATATATATTCCACTTGCCTTTTGTATAGCAATGCTATAAAAACTACAGGGTTTTAATAGCTGTTGAAATCGATTATGTTTTCAATAATTGCAAGATGTAAGAAAAAGTGTTAATTTGCACTTAATTGAAAGTTTATTAACAGAAATGTGCTCTGTTCAGTTTATTAAAATTTTTGGCATTCAACCAGTAGATTCTTTTACGTTTAATATACGTTTTCGCTTTGACTACATCATTCTCATTCCTGCTCAATGGGCGAAATTCCTTCTATTGTAGAATATTATGGTATTGTAATTTGAAAGGCATTAAGACATACCTCAAACGAAAATTAGAGTAGTCTTTTGTAGGAATTACTAACTTTTTCTTTCGGGACAAAGTGGATTAAAAATCAAACTTAGTAAAAATAATCAAAAATCTCCACTCCCACATCATCTTATTAATTTTGTATTAAGTATTTATAATTTTTAAAGCAAGTTTTTCGATTTTTCATTGTTACAAACTAAAAGTTGCAATTAAATATAATTACGTACAGTAACGACAGCGATTGCCCCATTTTTAATTAATTCAATTAGTGCCTCCTATGGTCAGCGACGTCTCTTGTACAATATTTCATGTGAAGGAGACAAAGCTTCGCGGTAATATTTTTTTACGTTTAATCTAAAGTTGTGCCACAGGGATACTTGCAAACAAGGTTTGTAGATTATGTTTTCCAAGAATTACCGATTTTAAAGCAATGATTTAGTATTTTGTTCTGCCACTACCAGTTACTGAAATATTCTCATTCAACTAACCTTTCAAAATGGTTGACGAAGTGTGGTCCCGATCATTTTTTTATATAAACTTTTACAAGAACGTTAATATAATATTGTGAAATATATTTCATCCGCTGCAGAAAGGTGCAAGATAGTAAAAACATTACTTGAAAAGCATAAAATAATGGACCCGTAAAAAGTAGAAGGGCGAAGTGAACTTAACTATTATTTTGAAAATGTTTAAGCAAAATAGATGAATTAACTATTAAAGTTAAAAAGATAAAAATTGCAGGGGTTGTTGGACCACATGTTTAAAAAACATGTGCAAATGGAAAGTCATGTTGTATGGTTCCGCTTCGGATTACTGCGGAAGACAAGGGTATATCCATAATCTTGTGACAGAATCTGTTTCTTTCGTCGAAAGACCTTATTAACTCTGAAATAGGGTTAATTCAGAAGCAAAAAGAATGCCTGGCACCAACAACAATTATTTCAATATAGGACAAAGATTTTCTTGTTGAATCATTTGTTTCAGGACTATAACTAGTAAAATCTGTTCTACATTAAACATATTTTCACACAGAAATATTTTACATGTGGAGCAAACTTCAAGAACATGAATTCTTTGCCGAGTGAATTAAAAAACTGGATACGTATATAAATAATTAAGTGCAGATTCGGAATTTTGCCTCTTTCTCTTTTCTATTTTTCTTATTTCAAATACAACAGTTGTTATTTAGAATTGTTTGTAAGTCATACGGTACAGTTGCAAACTGGTGGTACGATTGCAATTAACCATTCGGCAAATTTGTGGAAAACACATAATTTAGTAATCATTCTTAAATACCTTCAGATGCAGATAGTGTACTCATATTTATAAATAATTGATACGCCTAATTTATATCATATTTATTGCCACTATAAAAGAGCCTTATTTTCATTTCATCACATGCTTCACAATAAATTACCCGCGCTTGGCTTTTTGTTCACAACTTCACAGCATAAAAACCTGCATGAAATACAACCCCGTCCAGCTTTACATATATTTTCTTTTGGATCTGGTTATGCAAACAACTTCATTTTTCACGGTATTTAAACTTGAAAGTTACAGCGCAACCTACGTGCCCACGTTGAAACTAGTATAAGTGGTCAGCCAACCACAAAGAGGGTGTCATAATTCATCTCGTCCTCCGGAGGTACAAGCGCGAAAAGAAAACAAGCAGGCTACGTGTAGACTCCCACAATGCTCGTGTTGCTTTTTCCCTCAGTAATGATAGATGGGAACAGCGCAAGCAACATCCGAGAATTTGATCAGTTGTTGGCATCGTGAGTTTTGATGAGCTCTTCGGATTCGTTTACATTGGCAAACTTTATTTACAGAATCAACATGCCTATGAAAGGGGTATTTTATACGGGCTTTGAATAAATGCAATGCATACTGCTCCACTACAATAAGCTTCACCCATTTCTTTTCCGTTTTGCTGACACGTACGCATTTTCCATGAAATAAAACGAACGGCTGGAAAAAAACATGCTATCGCAAATCAAAAACTTTAAACTTTTATTTCGTGGATTGCATTCAGTAACTAGGTTTTTCAAATTGATTATCGAAATGTTTTAGTTGTCGAGAAAAGAAAAACAGAATAATTACTTCAGGCAACCTCTTAGAACGGAAGTAGTAATTTCATTGTTTTTGCTCTTCGATTGCAACGGTAATTCAACGTATTTTCATTCCGACTATCGTTTCATTAAATCGAGTTCAATTTAAAAGTTGAAGGAATTGAAATTAGTTAGGTACGGCATTCAACATTTATGTCGCTGGAGTTTACTACAAATACAAACCAAATCAAATTAAAGGTGTTTGAGTTTACTCAAACATTTTCTTTCAATAAAGAGACTTAAAACTATTGTAATCAAGAAACGTTTTCTATGCAAAGCGGTAGAACGCCCGGATGATTTCGACAATTGTCCAAATCCCTTTAAGAGGGGCAAATGTCCCCGCTTCTTCTAAAAATTTAATAAAAAACGTCACCCCGATTTAATAATTATTTTCATGAAAATTTAGTTGGAATTGTTTTGTACGAACTGTTGAAAACTTGCGACAAAAAATTGTAAGTGTAACAAAACCTTATCTAAAAGGATTTCACGGATAAAGATAAAAACAGAATGATCTGTTTAAAGGTATTATTAAACGTAGAAAAAAGGGAATGTGAGGGTTCAGGCAATAAAGTTTCCAATGTAACAATGGAAAGATTATATTGGCTCTCCTGGGTATATTTATGGTCGCGAAATATGGAATTTCTGGATCGGTACACGAATTTTGAATATCTATTAACTGATTTATGAGAATATTCTAGAAGCGGAAAAAAGATAAAACGTTCCTTTACTTTTCAAATAATGTAATTCCAATTTATGTCAGAAAACAAGTACCTACCTCATTCCCGCCTGTGTTGTCGCAACTTTTCTTCTTTTGAATCGTGATAAATGTTTAATTTGATTTAGAGTTGGCAGTTGAGTGGCGGATATGTATTTTTTTGGAATTCAAGCTCGAATGAGGATTACTAGATAATGAAATAACATTGAAACTAAAGTTACCTTGTGCATATGCCTGATAAATTGCATTTTAATAAAACGAAGGGAACGGTCTTTTTGTAATAAATTGGGGATTACTTGCATTAGCTGGTTTTACTCCAATATTTTGACCATAATCTGTGAACATGCTGTGCAGCAATAAAACTGATGCAGGTAGTGGAGCATGTTGCTAATGCATTTTAAATGGCGGCTTGAATATATTGAAAATGTTACTTGCAAAGGAAGCGAGTTTCTCGCTCTAAAACTTTATCAAATTTATGACAATAACAATAATTTGGTTCGCTTTGTGTTTCTGAATATTTAAGAACTGTTTCGTTTATGTTACTTTGTAGACACTCTTGATTTCTTGCTCCAATCGAAATTCGATGCATATGACCTAACTTTCAATGGTTTTGCATTCCACGTCTCCTGCACCCACCATCGATAATTATGTTTTTCACAAAAAGCTATGGCGTCTTCCTTAAATTTGAATGGTATTCTGACCCCATTTACAGGATCACCTCCAGAAGCCCAACCAACGCAAGGATTTTCCCAGTTCTCCTTTTTATCAAAATCTATCATCCAACCGTGGGTGTTATAAGTTCCACTTTGCATAGCATTTTTGGTCGGTTGAAAAATGCGCACTCTGCGGTGTTTTAAGAGGTCTAAAGGAACGGGTACCAGTTCTTCCACTGTGGTCTGCCCTTCAACTAGTAACTTGCATGTTGCTCGCCGATGTAATTCTTCCGCTGGACAGGGATCGATTACTTTATTGTTGTCCTTTAACGGGGGCTCATTCATGCATAAAGCTTCGCATATTTTCGTCTCAAAGTCTTCTTTACTGTCTAGCAAATATTTGGTTGTAGATAGTGTACGCATTGGCACTAAGAAGCGGAAAGCAGCAAACTTTTCCAAAACCATTATATTTCAAATTACGTTTTGTTTCTATAAGAAATTGTCAAAAATATGTCAACGTATTACCGATCGTAATTGTACAAGCCGAATAGAACAAGTGTTTTTCATGTACATACTTTGATAAAATGATTTGATGTTCTATTTGCATTTATTATAACCACAAAATTCTGTTTGGGCTATGTTTTTGGGTCATAGAATAAATAATCCATGATATGTAAATAAAACATTATAAATAAATAATCGTAATTACCATACTGAGGGAACAGTATTCTTGACTCAACATTAAAACGGATTGGTTAAAAATATTTCTGTTTCATGTAAGAGCAAGAACAAATTTATATAATTTAGTTTATTCTGCCTAAGAAGTTATTGACTTAAATTTATTATAATACTAATTTGATTGAAGAATTTTTCTAAATATTTCATTATTTAAAGAAAACATTTATCTAGTTTTAGTTTTCTTTTATTTTAGAGTTCGACTTGGAAAGGGTAGTTAGTAAAAGTCAACTGTAAAATTTGAAGTTCTAAGTATTTAAAAAATAATTAAAGAAATATATCCAGAGTAGATATCTTTATTTATTTAGAAGTTAGACATTAGACCCTTCTATTTAAGGTACTATAATGGTATTCATTATCTAATTTGCACTCACGATTATATAAATAATTTATTAATTTAAATAATTACAAACGCTAGTTTTTAGAGATTAATATGTATATAATTTTACATTATGCCTCCGCATGTAGGAAAATGCCCTTAAATAATCAAATTATTTGGATCTCTAGTACACTAAATAACGATTTTCCGTAAACCAGGTAACTCCGCATATAAAATATTAAAATCCTTAAGGAATGCAGAATTAATGAGACTTTGAATAGTGATAATATAATTTCTTGAAAGTGCAAATAACCATATTTGTGAAACGTCGAAATGAAAAAAGAAAGGAAAAATAAAACAGCATAAAATTATGTTTTATAAACATAAATTAATCAAGATCTAAAATTACCTATGGAAACACAAGAAAATAATAATTTATTTAACGGAAAATATGAAAATTTTGTATAAGAATATAGTAGAGTCAAATTGACTAAGTTTAAGATTAATTTCCAAATACTTGCATTTCTTGCGATTAACGTAGACATAACAACCAAAGCTAATTTATATACGAAAGCCGAGGGAAGTACATAATTGTAATAGAAAAAAAGCACTCATTTCATTTACACACTAACAAATGGTGGAGCTATTGAACCCGCAAATGGCTCAACTGTTTTGTTAACACTGATAGCAAGCCAGGCTAACGCCCATTTCGATGTAATAGTTTCCAGTTCGCTTTTGTTGTGGCAGTTTACAAACAATCTCGCCGACAAAAACTATTTAACAAGAAACAAGAAAATTTCCGAGAGACGTAGATGCAAATTAGAACCCTGAAAAGGTGTGGTCTAGTTCAGCTTTATTTACAAGACCAAGGGGTAAGTATAAATACTTAAGGAAGAAAAGATGATATATTAGTAAATAATTTCCAACAAAAAGGCTAGCTAGTTTTCGCGAAGTGGCCATAAATTTAAAGGAAACAGTTGGTTATAAAGTATAGATTTGTCATGTATAAATCATAATGCCTTATCACGAAGCTGTAGAAATTTGTTTTTCTCTATATATTTTGTACACGCACATAATATAAAGGACACTTTATCAACAGGACGCAGATAGGATAAGGGTATTCAAAAGTAGGGACATGTAGGCGAGTATCAACACGAAGGTTAAAACCCAAGTATTTCGTGGGGATGTTTCATTTTGGCACACAAAAGTACGCGTCGATGTGACCCTGCAGTTGATGTGTTTTTTAACAAAAGCTGATTTATGTTCTTTTCGGTACAGATAAAAGTAAATGAGGCATAAAAGCTATTCACATCTGATCTTATTAATTTAACATGTTGGTAATTTATTTTTTCAGCAAACATGTCTGTCGGCGTTTTCAATTTCCTTAATTAGGTTTAATATAATTACATTATTAAAAAAATTAATAAAATACTAAATGACTTTGTTGCGACATCTTTTAAGTTGTGCCATTGAGACAATGACACAAAGGATTCTAAAAATAAATCATCCTTCTTTGTTCTGTGTGCAGCGTAAATTTAGTTGTAAATGATGCAGCTAGATTATCCCATGAAGCTCGGAATTTTGTCTGAAATGCGTTTATTTCTGCACTTCCTTACGTTGTATTTATAATCTTAACAACCCCGATTTGCATTAAAAGTGTGCTTGAAAGCTGTAATGAAACTTAATGTGCAAAAAGTAGAAATGCATTGTTTTTTCCCTAACTTGTGAAACAGATTTAATAAGCTAATTGTATATTCCATTATTAAATCAGAAATGCATTTATTTTTTATTATATTAAGAATATAAAGAACTAATAATCTCTGATACAACACAATAAAATACGCCAACATTTCAAATAAAGAAGTGGCGTTATGCTCGACCGTTTCTTTGCGCATTTTTATAAAAGTTTTGCGGTTCCTGAATCCATAAACTTTTAATGGATTGCACTTAAATTTTGATTGCGCGTCGATGAAGCGTGACTAAACAAATTTTATATTTGATAATGTAAGAAAAGTTGACGTTTAAATGCGCTTGTTTACAAGCCTTTGGAGAATTTGGAGTCAAGCGTGGTGACGAGGATCCTGTGAATGACATACGTTAAATCCACTTTGATATGACAGCGAGAGTGGATAAGTCTCACGAATGGTTTTTCACTTTAAGTTAGCAAGGGATTGCTTTGGTAAGTGCTTAAAAGTTAAAAGGGTGAATAATAAAATATGATTTAATTTTAACTCTGCCGGAAGTATCCCAGGAATACATTCAAATCAGGTCAAGCTAAAGTATATAATTTATTTGTGTATTACAGAAAAAATATCAGAAATTGCAGCTATTTTCAGAGGTCTAATTGGTCGATTTATGAAATTGTAGGCTGTTGTCGAAACCCGCAAATTATCTATCTTCTTTACATAAATGTATTCAGGGAACGCCGTGTTATTATTTTATATCATGGGGTATGGAGGAACAACATTATTTCAAATGATAATGCAGTTCAACCTGAAGTCAAATTATTTGAAACATGCGAAGTTAAAATGTTATCTGTTCGCCCATCGGCATTGGTAACGGTACAGCCCTCCAATCTAGCAATTACAGGGCAATTCCGCAACAGTTAAAATGATTTGTTCCGGAATAAAGACTGACCTAAACTTGTACACAATCGCATCTTTGGCGTAGTAATTAAATTTACTTTTTGTATGTGCGGCAAAACGCAAGAATGTGGTTTTAGTTTTAACGGGTTTAATTTTATTATTACAAAGCATTTACTTAAATATTTCATTATAAATGTATATTACTATAAAATGCCAACAAAATGATGATGAGACAATTAAATGAGCGTCGGCCATAAAGAAAATATTGTGGGTGTGACCCTCCCTTAAATTACGTTAATGTTCTACGCGCAAAATTTCTCTATAGATTAAATTTGACGCTTTGATGAAGTCTCTCGCGTTTAAGTGAATTTATCAAAAGCTCACACGCCACACACACATCAAGCAATTTGATTAATTTTTACCAAAATTCCATTCCGTATTGTTTGTTTTTCATGAAAAGGGTCGGTTTAATTAAAAATAAATTATGAATAAATAGGGTTCTTTAGTGAAATTCCTGGAGGAGGCAAATTGTGCGTAAGGCGAACACACAAATCACGATAAAAAATAAACATGAAAATATAGTAAAATGCTCTGTAAACGTCTCGATTACAATTTTGTTGAAGCAGATATGCGTTTTTTTCTTAAAACCTATCAAGTTTATAATTAATTTAACTTTAGCGTTAACATTGGAGACTTTACATTGTAAACTTGGGTCGAGTTTAGTTATGCCTTTGAGCGATGCCTCGCTTACTTTATGTTTAACTTTGCTCTTAATTTTAATGGTAATTATTAATAAGATACCTGCATGCGACTTTACTTTATGATTTTTGGAAAGGCGTGATATCAATCTTGATAATGTATATTAATCAAGATAATTGGTCAAAATGTATTTAGGGGTAGTCAATGCGTGAACGTTAAACAACATCTCAAAATCGAATATCTGCATGATCACCAGGCTTTCTCTTTAAATGCTTACAAGAAAGTATAAATAACCGACTAAGGACCTTGGTGATCGACGATAATATAGTATTTAAATAATAATGATTAATGATATAAATTATTATAAACTAATAATATACTAAGAACAACAACAACAACAATGAGAGTAAATAAAACATCGGGAAAATGTTCTTGAAGTGAATTACAAATTATAACCATCAACTTAAAAAACTTTTCCGGCTCAGCGGAGATTCTTTGTATAATAAAAGCGAAAGTTCTTTCTTATAATTCAAGCGAGGGAAACTTCTTTTGCAGACCATATATTATTTGAATTCAATTCGACTTAGGAATTTTTATTTTCAATCAAGTGGCTTGAAGTGTTCAAACGGAAGATGCGTTACGTATTTTATGGAAGAATTTTGGAGGGCCTATTGTTGAACAAGTGTATTTCTAAAAGGCAATTCTATTCCTAACAAAGACACCCTTATTCCATTGTAAATGCAGGGGAGGAACGCACAAGGATTCCTTACCTGCAGAGAATTGGCAAGCCGGGATCTTAATGGCCGGCATAAAAAATCACCTACTGCAAAGACCACGGTCTAATGTATGCGTAGAATTCATCAATTCAGGAAAGGTTTTTCACGATGGAAATCCGAGGAAACCGGTCAGTAGTTGGGATAGATGGTGGAAATATCTAACTTTCGTTCTGCAGTAGAATTTTATATAAAATAATAAATTGCTTCAAATTGATTATAAGTAAACTTTTCTGAATAAAAATAATTTAGAAAACCAATTGAATTGATCTGTATAAATTGTCTTTTTGTAATCTAGCGGATTTAAATAAAACCTGATTCTTTCATCCCTAAATTGCTTCGCACGTAAAGAGGTTGGGCGATGCACTTTGCAATTAATCAAAATCCATAGGCATTAAATCTTATTGTCATTAATTATGAACCTATACATTTAAAAGATTAACATTTTCCTACATTAAGGCCCCAAGTATTAATTTTGATGTATTTAATCAAATTCCGAAGCGTGAATTAATCCATTTCACAATGAATAGGATATTGCTACTTAGACATTCCCTTTTACCGAAGTTTCTGAGGCCGATTTTCAGTATCCATTATACAAAATGTATTGAAATTTAATACTAAAGGATATTGGAAAATTTATTTTCATTCCTCAAAAAATGATATATCAGTTCGGGGTCATCCCGTTTTTTATTGCTCCTTTTACACGGGTAGTTAAACGAATCGTATTTATTAGTTACTGAATATTTCGAATTTGCGAAAGAATAAAATATATATTTCAGAGCACTTATTTATAAGTATCGTTTACAGCATACGATTTGCATGCGGAGTACGAATGTTCATTACCAGTATTCAGATGGACATTTTTTATTTATATTTTCAGCAAGAACGGCAAGCTAGTGATTATTGAGAGAGGTGAATTCGCGTTAATAATTGCTTCTATTCATTGCAAGCTATACATTCCACTTCGTAGTATGTCATAATAATAGATCCTGTATTCAGAAATTTATTTCCCTTTACTGACCTACATAAACTTGGAGTGAATTAAAACGAAATAAATTTTACTTAGTATCTGTTATAAAGCTTAGTTGATATATGGAATCACTTGTATTATGCTTTGTGTTGCTATGCAGCTCTGTGTTGTGGTTTTATTGTGCACAGAAATTAGTTCCGTACATATCAAGTGCAGCACTGTAACGTCACAATTAGTCCATATTAGCTTAGGTATATTGCATATTGAATCGGTCTCAAATCTCTAGAGCAAAGCAATTCTATGGCGTGTATGTTGTATTTCAATTTCCGGATAACCCTTTTGGACATGCAGCGTAGAAATTATAATTTTAAACAATATACTTTATAGAAAAAAATAAAATCATTCTTTGTAGTTGAAAAGCAAACGAAATTTGTAATACATTTGCGAATTCAACGTACAATAGGATGTTCCTATCATTCTAAATGTGTTTGTGGAAGTCTAAAACATGTCTCTGTATTAAACTTCCAGCTCGGTGGACGCGCTTGAGCTTCAGCCAATCTCTTGCAAAAGCTGAGGGATTCTGGCAAACCATTGATTACGAGCGTCTAGTGAAGTTAATGCGTATGCTCAGCACAAATTTTAACAAAGTGATGCATTAATCTTGCGAAACGCCATTTAACGGCAATCAATACTAATAACACAATAATTTGAAGCAATCTATATATTGTATAAGGGGGAGAGTAAGTAAATCAATTACCAGTATTAGGTGTTGGTTATTTTTATCTACCAAGGTTATGGTATAAAAAAGTTGTAAAGTCTAATAAATATCATTCGATAATCGATTCTATATATGGAATATATGGAAACGAAACAATTTCTGGATGACATTGACGTAGAATAAGGATAACAATAGTATAAAATTTCTAAAATGATTGCAGTTTTCAACGAGTTTATGGTAAGATGAAATAATTTAATTAATTAATAGAGCAAATCGCAAGAGTTCAACTTCAATCGTTTTAGTTTTAAAATAATTTAATATCAAATCATATGGGTGCCCAGGAAAAATCGCACATAATACCCGGGAGATCCAGCACTTAGAACGCAATTTCCAAATGCTAATAATCTATTTCGTTATCAGAGTTTCTCACATGCAATTCTATTAAGCACTTAATTATGTTTGCACATATTTTGCGTAGTAACATGCAATCCCAGGGGATATTATTCACAAATTTTTGTAATTACATTTGCAAATTATCCGCTTAGGCTGTATTTTCTAAAAGTTATGCAAGATAGCCGTGTAATTGCATTTGCATTGGCCGCGAACAACACAAGGTATTCAATTCTCCCAGTCTATAAAAGCAAAGTTAGTTGGCTGTTTATTGCAGCGAATTCTACACGGCAATCGATAATAGTTTTATGGCTTTTCCAATTTATTCCACTCCATCGGCCTGCACATACTTGCAATGAACCAATTCTAAATTTAAACATAAACCATGTACATGACAATATGTTTTACAGATATACACGACATGTGACGGGGATGTCATATTTTCAAATGCGGAATTTAGGACGGCACTAACGTAAACGTTGCCATATAAAGGTGTTTTCAGTAGCCCTTTGTTAAACGGTTTATTAGTAATAACTTTTACAATAATATTATTGCACTGCATGTGTAGTAAAACTTCTAAATCTCAGCCCATTAACAGAAGCTATGAAACCTTTAATTAAACTAATCATCACTTCCCATCTAAACTTTAGTCTAGATTTAATTTTCTGAAAGAGCCATCAACTCCCACATCTCCCATGTCACGCACAAAAGTCGATTTTCCTATTCTCATCGTTTCATCCACTACTTGCTTTTCTTCTTCTTCAAAATATTCCTTGTGTTCGTTCAATGTTTTTACCATTTGGTCTATAACAGAATGTGGTGAAATACGTTCTAAAACTTAGTGTTATCATACCTTTTAGTTCTTCAAAGGAACCTCCTTTTCCGCCAAATTCATTCGGTAATAATTCTTGAGGGATGAATTTATACAACGTATCCATGTTTGTGTGGATATGAATCTTTAAAGTTAAATTATGTTTGCTTTGTTAAAAGTGCATTTGTTGTTTTCTACTTACCAGTTCAAATAAAGTTTGGTTAATAAATGGCCTCAAAACATTTATTGTCTTCTCAACAATTGGCATTGAATTGATTACATGGACTCCTTTTAATCGTAAGGGCATACCTTCCTGAAATTTCAGAGGGATGTAAGAGAGAATTTTGATGAAATAAAAAATTATATACCTGCACATAGAACAAGTACTTTTTAATCAAACTTAGGTTTATCTTCAGTAAATGCCCTATAGTTTGGCCAAACGCATCCATAATTATAATATCTCCTTCGAAAATGCTTTCTTGAATTCTAATGGTTGCCAACATATCAAACAGGGTTACGCTTTTATTGAAATAGAAATTGTCAGGATTTGTGTCTAAATATCTTGTGTACGTAACTCTATAACCTTCAGGAGTTGTTTGGGGAAGACGAGCTACTAAACTTTTAAAAATATATTGTAGTTAATACAGAAGTTTATTTATATTATACATACATATAACAACCCACGCAATCATTTTACTCTTAACTAGGTAATTGTCAATTTAATAACTGTGCGACCTTGTCACATGTTTGAATTTAAAACCAGTTATCGTACTTGCGTAATTTATATCTTTTTTTATTATGCATAGGTATTAATGTAAATCAGTGACATCAACGTACGTGCGTTTTTGTTTGTCACTGTAGGTTAAATTTAGTTGTAAAAGATAAAAATAATTAAGGAAGCTATTAATAAAGTTCGGACAGTTTAGTTAATTATCATATGTTAACTTACGTTACGTTTCCAAAATCTATGACTGTTTTTAAGTTTCGATTAACAAACACTTCATCTACGTGAGACCTCGCAGTAAAAAAGTTTTCTATTGCAGATTTAGCCGCTTCCAAGCTGTAGTAGCAGCTATGTAGGAACAACACCACCTGCCTCTCTAAAAGTATTAATTGTAACTAATTTCACTATTAACATGGGAATATTTACCAGTCAACTGCGGAAGGTGTCTTTGCTTTTTAGCCCATTCTTGTATCGCTTCCACGTCTTGAAGTTTCAATTTTATATCTTTCTTGTATTGTTCTTCGACGCAGAAAAAATGAACCATTGTTATGAAAAGGACTGTGTTTGTAGAACTTTTCAACTAGCATACGGTTTCATGCACAGTTCTTTATCTAGTGCGGATAAGTGCTATTTAATAGCAAGTCACTTTTCTATAATTAAGAAACCTAATTAAATACACTCGTTTAAGATACTGATTTTTTTCGCAATTATAAATTACTGACACTGAATATAATGATGCGGAATTACGAATTCTGATTTGCATTATTAAAAGAAATTTATAAACTTACAGCTTTTAGGAAAATTTACCTTTAATGTAAAGAGTAAATTCGTTTTATACTATATTAATCGCTTTATTTATGTTCTGTGTAATCTTTCTAGAGACGAGGAAGATTAAAAAGTACCTGCAAGGTATATTTAACTAGTTAGAAACCGTGCAGTTGTATGCATAACCCTGCGACTTTCACGGACGCTGGCGCTGGCGTTTTAGCGACGACGTAAACATTTGGGTAAAACCATAAGAGAATGACGCTCGATACTAGCGGCGGACAAATCCGAAATACTTTAGAGTCCTGATAAAGATAAGCACAAAATCCATAGTCTTCGAGGATATTTACTTTCATTATTTTTTCTCTACTCTTAACTTAGATTGATTAGACTCAAACGCTTCTTGTATAAAAAAAACGTTTGTGAAATATAAAATAAGCAATAGTATCCTTTCAATATTATAAAAGAAAAATTTGAAAAATCTGGTGTATTAAAATAGGCTGTTGAGCGTTTGGGTTTGTATTGGCGTTCTCTCAGTTTCTGTGAATATTTTATTAAAAATAAAATGAACGAAAACATATCTGAGAATATTGAACCGAAGTGTTTTTATTGCATACCGGAAAATGTATAGGCCGCAAATAACAAATAAATTCAATTTTGTTTTACTTTCCAAGTTGTTTATTTTAAAATTGTACAAAATTACTGTTAACTTCATATACATGTATGTACCAAACACTGACAAATAGGTAGATAATTTCATTTTAGAAAATTAAGCATCCCCAATAAAACATTGTAATTGCAACCTAAAAATCCTTCTAACCGAGGAAATGTTCAAACAACCCTTCAGGGATCGAATCAAACTACTTTTTGTTTTTATTGTTTCCCTTTCTTAACCCTGATTGATAGTTGACGCCATTATAAGATAATAACGTTTTTCTCTGTAGGGTCTGTAAATATCTGAGCCAATCTCGCAAAGAAAGCAGAGAAAAACAAGAGTGTAGAATTTAATATTTCGATATTTTTTCTGGGTTGCCCTCACAATCTCCTGTTCCTTTGGGGTTTTAACATTTCCTTTCTGTTTGTATAAAATACTTTCATGTTTAAAGCTTTCATGTTGCCACGGTGTACACCTTCGTGAGAAATTAAAAAGTGAGTCATCATAATTTTATGATTTCGTCTCTTAATCAAAATTTTACATTTTTATTAAAGCGGAGGCACCTTCTTAAATTATAATTAGAACTGATTCCAGATTTATTTGTGAAACAGTAGAATTTGAATTATCGTTAACGATTTGCAGTTACGGCTCTGTGATCCAGAATTTCATTATTTTCTTTTTACGATGAATATTATCTTTAACAATACGATGTACAGAAACTCAAAATAGATTATGAGAAGGTTTTCGTTATTATTATTATTTGAAATGAAGACGCAGGTGAATGTATTTATTTACATTGTGGAAGCTTGTGGTAAGCTTGGAAAATTTATCTGCTTGTTTTGGTCCGATCCCCTAATGGATTTCAAACATACGGAGAATAAAATGCGATCTCAACTCTATACACTCTTTTCTATATAAAGCAAATAATGTATTTCTCACATAATATTTGTATATGAAAGATAAATAAGTAATTTTAATTCACATAGAACTATACATCTAGGAGAAGGTTTAATTCAGTTTTCTAATTAACAGCAGCGAAACTTTTCTGTAAAGAAATTCCATCAGGTGGAATACCTTTTTTCTTAGCAGATAGTGATATTTACCAAGGGAGTAAGTTCTTTTAAATATATAAAAAAGTTAAGTTGAATACAAAGTGCTCCTTAAATATCGTAAATATTTTACGAAGGCGGGTGTATTTGTTTAACAAGTTAGAGACCTAGGAGAGACCTAAATGCTCGAGGATCAATTTTCTGTAACCGCCTGTGAATACTTTATTATTCAACTTTGCGCATACTAGCGCGGTACGTATTTCTAGGAAATACAAGAGAATTACTCTTGAATTGTCCCACGAGAAGCTTTTATACAATTGGCAACATGTTCCTCTCGGTTTTTAATAAATAGCTTGTAATTTTTTATTCCGAGATATAATTAAATGACACCCTATTCATGTGATAATTTCCTTGGATGTATGAACTCTTTTGGGTTCTACCTAATATTGTGTAGGACAAGCTCTATTCAATCACATCTGATCCTATAAAAGCAGTGTTTCTCTGCAAAGCACGAAAATGGCGCATCGAAGATCCCACCACAGATTCTATTAAACTAGACTCAATGAAGTTTCGCAACTATATGGTCATTCAATGAAACAAAGGATTTCTTTGACACTGACTAAAATAGAAAGCAGGTTTCTTGTTCTTTTCGTGCTGTATGAAGAGTATGGGAGAGTTGTGTATTTTGTGGACGTTTGTTTTAGTTCATATACATATAAAGTTATTTTATAAAATATTTATGACTACTCGTTGAAAAACAAACAGGTAGTAATTGAGTGAAGATTTTTTACAAATTAGTATGAAAATTGCATGAAAAATGTTTACGTGTTCTAATACCCAATTAAAACATGGGTGTCTACTAGATGGCAATTCTTCATACATTTCCGCTGTAATAGCGTATATAAATTCGCTTAATGAGAATTTAGATTGCAGAGAAAATGTGTAGTTGTACACTAAGTTTTATAATGATATAATGAATTACTGAGTAACTGTTGATTTCGGAGTACATATAGACTTTAATTAAGATAAATTGTTAAAACCTTGTTACGCCTGAGCACACAAGTTGAAATAAATAGATAAAAAATCCAGATTAAAAAAGGAGCAATTACTTAGAAAACTTTTTGAGTTAAATTCGTCTTCATTTGAAACTCACTTTTTAAAAATTAACCAAGTTTCTCCTGAGTATTAAACAGAACTTTTTATTTCTACGGCTCTATTGTTACTTGTCCCTGCTGCAATTCTTACATCTACTTTCTTTGCGAGCACAAAGGCTTTATAAATAAGAATGGGAATGCGTCCTTTCAGAAAATCAATTATTTACTTGGAAAGAATTTGTTTATCATTTCCCCGCTTATTCTGACGAGGATTAAAAATGCGTAGCTGTATCAAATGTTTAGACTAATTGGAAAATAAAAATAGTGTTAGTCACAATTACAAACTTTGTCGAAACAAAAAATAAAATTACTCATTCAATATACGAAAATGAAGATGTGGTACAACTATTCTTGATGACTGAATTTTAAATTTGTTCGGAGGCAACCGGTTTCGTTAAAACATTGGACATCATCAGACTTCCAAAACAAAATTAAATACAAAATAAAGACCTAAAATGTTGAAAACGATATTAAAATTTATAGATAAAGATAATTCGTGTTATAATTACTTAATCTCATATGAAATTTTTAAGATTTGAAAGAGATGTAATGAATTTTTTGGTTTGAATTTAGGTTTTATAATTATTTGAAAGGAAATATTAATTTTTATTAAATCTTGTCAGTATGAGGCAAACAAGTTTTAAAAAACCTTCATAAAATGTAGCCCTTGGTTCATGAACTCTATTGTTGAATTGGAAAAAAAATGATTCAATGAGAAGTTAATCCTTACTTTCATTTGTTCATATAGTTAGATCTAGGTAAGGTTTATCTAAGTACTTTATTGTTGACAATATTGATGATCTCAACTACGTTAATAGTGGTACCTATATAATTCTATGATATCATAGGAAGAAATTAAAATTTAACTTGTTTAGTTTTTGAAAAACATCTTTAGTATTACTAATGTAATATTTCGAAATGGAAATAATAAAAAACACAAGAATTACTTCTGGGATCTCAACATGTCATATTTGGAAGTTCAAAATTTATTTTATTTATTTTAGGTAGTAGACTGGAAGTAAGGTAGTTTTATGAGGCTGTAGTGGTTATTAGGGTTTATGTGGATAAGAGTTTCATATTTAGTAAATTGTTTTAGTAAAAAAGTAAGTATGTAGAGGAAACCAAAAAATACATTGACAGTACAAAGAAGCAACATAACACATGCAACACAGAAAATTTAGGTGGATGTATGGAATGTCAATATAGAATATATATATAGAATAGAGTTGAAAAACAATACAATGTATTTAAGGTTGATATGTTAGTGAAAGAAGATGTGAGTAATATAAAAATAGAACACTATTACAGAGAACTTAAGCATGTGACTGGTAGATGGCGAAGAGTGATACAAGGATTAATAATTCTATTTATATACAAGGTTCAGTGGAATAATATAAAAACGGAAAAAGTTGTGGAAAAAACAATAGAGAGAAATTGAAAATTTGTCAATTGCCGGAAGGTTTTTCTGTTGTGTTTGTTTGCTTTAAGATGTCTAAAAGGTGCATGCTACGTGAAATGAAAGAAAAGGAAACAAAAATAATATTAACGACTGTAATAGTGATAAAATTGCAAGAATGGGTAGTGTATTGGAAAAAAAGGGAAGAAAAATTAAGCATTTATTTGTAGAAATTGGAATCATGGATATCTTTGATTGCCATATCAAAGAATTTATGTTGAAATTGATAACAATTTTTTATATTGTGTATTGAATTTTCGTTATTCTATTAAGTTTTTTGTTACGTTGAGTTGAGTTTGACTACAGAAGAAGTTGAATTTTGATTGGTGTAGATTATTAGTTAAAGTAATGACTCGAATGAAGTTTTTTTTTATTTGATTGTGCCTTGTATAGTTTCTATGTAATACCAGTTTAATTAACTTAGTTCTTATATCAAATGTATCTGGAAGTTAAGTTTATGTATACCTAAATTCACAAATATTTTTTTAAATAACAACATCTAGACCGGGTATTCAGTATTTGAAAATATTTATTGAATGATTATAATTATTATTAATAAAATAAAAGGGACCATCAATATGTTCAACCTGAAGTTGCGATAGATGAAAGTTAACGCAATGTAAACGGTATAGCACCTTAATGTTATTATGCATTACAAATAGGGTAAACAATTAATGTGTACATTAGAACATAGTGTTATAACAATAATTGTATGGGAAATTGCGCACCACCCCAATAGACTACTAAAATAATATCACGTAGGTAGTTAGCTACTAATCCTATTATTGCCGGGTATACTTTACTTATCCGTTAAGAACATAAAGGGGCATCTTAAGTACACTTTCCCCGAAAGGATCAAAACAGTACAAATTCTCAAATGAAATTTAATCGCGAACAATTTAAACTTTACGTATGAAGTTAGTATTTTAGTTTAGTATGTTCCGACTTTAAGTTTATTCTAACATTAGGACAAAGTTACTCAACTTTGATTTGTTATTGTACTGTGGATGATAAATTTTATAATACGTTTTACAGGTAGAACTTATTCAGTCCCGAGTACATGAATATTGATATCATCATTACCAATGTTTTATAGCTGCAGACTTCTGTGATAAATTATATTAATCTCCTTTATAATACATGCCAGCAACAAACAATCGTGGAATTAAGGGTCGCCATCAATAATACTCCTAATTACGTTTCGTAAGTTTTAACAGTGACAAATTTGCAACAATAAAAAATGCGATAAGGCAGAATATTTCAAACGTAACTGAATTGATGCAAACAAAAACGAAATTCATTTCGAAATGCTGTAGATGATTTATTATACGGAATGTTTTTCTTAAAAATTCTCATCAACTTTTCAAACAGTTTTACTCTCGTCTCTTTCTTGTCAATTTAAAATGAATGATGAATTTAACTTTCTTAAGACAAACAAAAATACAATTATGCAGACATTGACTAGACGTATCTTCTTACTTACTTAATCGGATAGTAACCAAGACGATGCGTTTATGCAGCAGATAAATCCACTAAATTGTTCCGGGAATAATTATAGGTATATCCTCTTACAAAAAATAATATTATACAATATTATAAATATAGAATTTCTGGGGAAAGAAATTTTCTTTAAATAGCAATGGAGAAATAGAAGTTATTTTGTTGTAAACCCAATATGCGGGCCATTATTTCGCATGAGCTCGACATCCTGGACAGTAGTCCAGTCTAATACTTCATTATTCGAACAAAATACCCATAATTCACTGTGTTTGCTATGACTGTTATTTATACGTTTTCGTGTTAACCTTGCGGTATTCAAACATTTACCTACTATCTCGTATTTTCACTAGTGGGCTAAAATAATTGTATCCTTCTGTGATAATAAATTTGACGAAATTCTCAAGTGTTTAGGGAATTATTGTAAACTATTTACTTTTGTTAGGAATAAGGACCTTCTACCATTGTAACATCTCTAGAATTTTCTTAAATCTTGCAATTGTAAGCGCCGCCATAAAATTTTCATAGTAATCGATTTTTCTAATGTAAAATATAGAAAGTAATATAGCGTAGTGGGCATAAAATCTCTGCGACGCGACGCGGGCGGAACACGAAAATAATAAATCATTTATAGTCTGACGTTAGTGGTTATAAGCGAAAGTACCTGTATTAAATTACACACCTTGGCACTGGGGTGTTTTCCTCCTTCTTTTAGCACCAATTTGAGCATGCTAGGTTCAAAACAGTAACTTTCTATTTATTACTTATTCTGCAGTTTATGGAGGTAGTACAATATCTGTTATTGATTCGCATGCAACAGATTTCGATGTAGATTATATTTAATGTAATATGGTACTAAATAATTTATTACATAATGCTCGAATCGCTTAGGTGTTGCAAGCATGGATAAAATCAAGAAACGTAAGGTCAAACTGTTTACCTTCGTATATACTATACCTACTCTCAGGGCGACATCACAATTAAAAGTGTTTAAAAATAACGCCAGTAAATATCTTTAACGATGGGATATCACTGGAAAGGCAAACACAAATAAAATGAAGTTTACTTTAGCCCAATGGATAAAGAAAGATACGTTCAAAGCTTTAAATTTTCAAATAAGTTAATGGCACTTCTACACCTGACTAACTAATTGACAAGGCGTCTGTGCCTTTTCTGCCTGACATCAAAGTTTTCTTATTCATAATTAACGTTCGGTGTGCTTCTTGCGAAAACTAACGGGTAATTTTATTTATGCGTCTCTTGTAACGCTAAGTTTTCCATGTAAAATGCATGTAGCATTATTGATATTCGCTCAACTTAATGTCAGCCTAAAGCACGGCTCTTTGTTTAAAATATCCCCAAGTTCCCGTTTTTATGCATTTCTGTCCTCACGTTTTACCTTTTTTTTTACACGGAAATCCACGTAAGCTTTCAAATGATATATAATGTATGCGGATAAAGGGAATGTAACCAGGCCTGAAAAGCAGTGCATTCTTTTGGAATGTAGAGATATATGCATAAATTATTGGAGTTATTTTTTATTCATGGTTTTGTGACTGTTTACGCATACATGCATTCCCGCGAAACAGTAGAAGGAAATATTGTTGGAAGATGCGGTGGAAGCATTTACTTTATTGAAAATTTAAATTGCCTGAAAGGTCCCGTTTCTACGCATAAGACTTTTAGTTCCTGCATTTCGCAATTTCAGGTTCTAATAATCCGCCCTGGCCAAGTTCATTTCCTTCCAAATAACCATATCACTCAATTCGGAAATATTCATCTACATTTTCGTGATAAAATCCTACCATTTACTTCCTATGATTAATGTTAACGATATCGATCATCATTATATACTTAATATAAACGTTATTTTATGCTCGAAATATTATTTATTGTGTAGAATTTCCCCAAAGGAAATATCAGGGAATTTACGTAGTCATCTTTTAATTTAATATTACCTGGTTGGGCGGGTTAGTTTTATTTTGTCACGCAACTTGTTATTGTTTTCGCCTAAGTACCCTTCAAAGTTCTGAAAGTATAATAAATTTCTGACTAGTTTAATCAGCAAATATTTTCGTTATAGCGAAGTAACTAACTGTTTTCACTTACTACTGAACATTAAACTTTTATTTTATCGCAAGTGAGTTATTTAATTTTGCACCATTCGTAAATATAATTATGAAAGTAATCAGTGTTAGTAATTATTAATTTAGTGTGGTTTTACGGTTTTCAAATAAATAATAAATTGAGGCATAAGATCGTTCGTTTCTTCCAATTGTTTGTTCTTTAAACTATTTTTCTTGAATGTGACCAAATGTTTGGAAGCCCGTTGTTACATCATTTTTAAGAAGGTAAGTTTTTTTTATATAATGGTTAATTAATTTTTCTTGGGTATAAAACAAAAGTGACTTATTATTCTAAAAACATACAAATATATCTGTTGTGGTTGATGGCTCCAGAAATTAATTGGATTATAAAGTGAGTTTTGATAATGAAAACCAAAGTGACGAAAGTTTTTTTTTGTGCTATTGTATTCATCATGTTACTTGGGATTGGTAGACTGTAAAATTTGAAATGCCATAACGGAAACATCTTCACAGAGATTTTACACCCGTGGATTAACATTTAAAGATTTACTAATTTAAAAAAAAGGATATACAGCTCCTGTCAATAAAATGAATTAATTTGTTTAGCGGTATTGCAGGCGCGATTTCTTTGAAAGATTACTGCACGTTTCTTATAAACTACCTTTTTAGGCTCGAGGTTCTGCTATAAAAACCTTTGAAGATTAAAGAAATAAATATGGAGTGGTTTCTACTTCACTTTCTCGTATATTTCGAAGATGAACTAGACACAATAAAACAAATTCAGACCTGAATAATTTTTATATTATTTTATTATTACAATAAACACGTGTGCGTATTAAAACAAATTATTAAAAAATACCACTTCCAGTTGAGCAATTGTGCTAAAATTTGATATCTGTGAATTTTTCGTCATTTCTAAAGCTAGTGCAGAATTTGAAAGAAATTCCTAGAAGCAAAATGACACTTTACTTGAAAGAGTTGCGATTCCGTTTCAGGTAAACTACCATTTCCGGTTATCCGAATAAACCCAAAAGTTGATACAAGTTTGCTGTTTAACTAAAATGACTACATACAAAATTTCACTGACCTAGCTCAAGTTTTTGAGTTATCGTGTTTACACACATCCATACACACACACACAAACACACACACACAGACAAAAAAGCAAAAAAGAGCTAAATCGATTCAGGGCACTCAAAACTTCGAGATTCATCAAAAACTCAAAACTTTTTTTCGCATGATCACTATACTTTCTTTACGGGAAAGTAAAAAGGCATACGCTGCTTATAAATTTAATCTGTCTATCCTGGTTTGAGTTTGCACGGCTTAGCATTTTTGATACCTTTCGAAAAATAGTCGCCTTCCTTGGTTTCCTGCACTTTCTACGATAATTCAAAATTAGAAGTAATAAATAAGATCAAATCTATTCTTAATTAACGATTTGACATTTTAAGCATGTTTTAAAATCAAAACTGCAGTAACAACAGTTAGTGCTAGAGTCGTACATAGAGAGAAAACATTTGTTGAATATAATAAATAATGCATTGGCTCAATAAATGCTGTGTTTAAATAGTGCCTAATAAAATATTCATTTCCTTTCACAAATTAATTTCTTTAAATATATTTACCTACCTATTGCTTTGAATGATATTTTGTTAATTTAGGCCCGATTTTACAAACGACAGTTATCTCTCTGAAAGTTAGCTAACCAATCAGCTATCGCTATTTTAAAAATGCCTGGTAGTTGATTGGTTGGCTAACTGTCGTTTGTAAAATCGGGCCTTAAACTGATGGTTTTATCAATCCTACTATGAAATTATTTGTTTAATAAAACGTTCTTTTAAACCAAATACATATTTTAAAGAAATAAATAAGTAGGTGCTAGTATATCAGTTTGTTGAATCAATGCTTAAATAATTAAATCAAATAATTAGTTGTTGAATCAAGGAAATATAATTTTGTTCACGGACTAAATTCTAATGGTTCATCTAATATACATACATAGAATAGTTGAATGGTGAAACGATCGGCGTAGCATTGTGCGATTGGAAGAGTTACAGAATGACAGAGAATATATAATTAGTTCAGAGTTATTTGTTGCAATTTTGTTACTGATAAAACATTGAACAAACGGACAGAGTTGTGCTTCAATTCGATATAAAACTATACGTATATAGAAAGTCACCAGGATGAGTTATAGGGAGACTAGTATTTTAAATACAAAACATCTTTATAAAAAAGTCGATTTCTATAAAAAAACCAGAACATGTACATACTACGTTCAGATTAGTGCAATCACAATATCTAACATATGTTTCTCATGTTTGAAAATGGGGAATAATAGTCAAGTACGTTATCCATTCTTATTCCAGAGGCAGGACACGTAGGACCTACGAATTTTCACAACTGGAATATATTTAGAGACACATGTCGTCGTCTCTTTTTGAAATAGATTTTTATGTTACAAGTATTCTTCTCATGAAACCTACCACCTTGTTACCCTCACCCTTTTCCAACTACATTGCTTTGCTTATGCTTCCAAACCACGCAAAAAGTGGAATAGGGGGGACGAACATTGTATCTCATTTAGCTTAAAAATTTTGTTAAACACGATTGCTCTTTTTCTATAGAATGGCAAAGCGCATTAGGTTCAAAAGTATGACCTTAAATAATTGTTTCAAAGTACAAAATAAATATTAATTTTGCATGTCGTGATCCTACTTGCGCCCGAGGGAATATTACGTACAGAATAGGGATTTTCAGGTATAAAGTATTCAAAAACTAAATATTGAAATTTCTTCACGGTAGCTGGGAAAATACTGGTTACTAGGAGTCATAAATCTTATTATAATTACCTACTTAAAGTTGGTGAATGTTGCTAGAATAAATATTAGTTTAGTATAATCCGGTTGCAGCGAAGTTTGTAGGGAGGAGCAGGAATCTTAAAATGAAACTGTATTTTAAATTAAATTATAAATCTTAAATACAGTCACAAGTAGAGCTGCACGAAATGTTCGAGACGTTTATCAAATCGCATTATTTTATAACTCAATCATCCCGAAAGAGCTCTTAAGATTCACTCAATTCGCGTTAACGGATATTATTTGGATACATTTAGCGAAGCGATATGCATGTTTTTATTTTCGCAAAATTTTTTATCTGTATACCTAGTCGCATTCCTGAAAATTAAATAACTCGAAAATATTAGACGTCTAACTTTTGAATGTGGTTTCAGCTTCTTATTTTCGAAGGGAGTATAACGTTGCTATATAAGACAGTTTTTAATTTTAATCCCTTGTATAATAGCAGTCGTTTAGATTTTTCCATTAATGAAACCGTTTATTAACAAAAGAGTTTCTGAATTAATAAGTATTTGCATTTCTTTTTTAATGTCGGAATTAGGTCATAATTTAAACAGTGGGGACTTGACCGAGTAATATTTCATGTTATTACTTTTTTAATCAGGAAGTAAATTAAAAATGGTAATTAAGCGCCGGATGAGGAGGAACCATACGTAATGGCTAATGGAATGATGTAGAAAAATAAGGGAGATAATACATTTTACAGAACATAGTGACAAGTAATAAAAATATAATTACTTGGCTGGAATCATAGCTGGAAAAACTAATGAAGTAATAATGAGGAAATAGGAAAACCAAAGCTTTTAATCTTGATTAAAGAGAAATTAGCCGGGCGCCAACACGCAATACTCTAGTTTGAATATATCCGCAATTTCAAAATAATTAAAATAAAGTTTAATTGGGTAATTTTGCTGAAGATTGTTTGTTTGTCGAAAGGTAAACTCCCTAATAATGCTTATAGTATGACGCAAAAACAGAGAAAAATAAAATTGAACAAGAAAAAGTGAAAAATAAAATTTGTATTCCAGTCTAAAAGATTGTAGACATCAGAGAGGTTGTTAACTTTTTTCGCAAGTTTGCAGCACAAGACAGCAATAATCAAGGGAAGTCTTAGTTGCATGTAAACGTTGTATAAGTTGTGCCAGTTGTATTACTGGAGGCAATTTATCAGTTTTCTTAGCAAACGGAAACTAGCATTTAAAGTCATTTAAATAAAGTATTTCCTTAGGGATTCGATGGAACTCGTTACAGTCAAAAGCACTGCATGGGAATTAATAAAAGATCTCGTATAAATTGAAAGGCATGGGTATTAGTACTGGCTCAGTTTTCAATGCAACGGAACGTTTTAATGTAAAATTAAAAAGAATTGTTTCTGTGTTTTTCAGTTTTATTATAAAAATCAATTTCCCCCGCGCAACGCTAAAACTTATGGAGCTGCTTAATTAATTTATTAAACGAGTTTTGAAGGAGTGTTAAACTTTCCAATTCGATAATTAGGAATTAGCATTTTCCGCACTTATTTTAAAATGTAAATAAATCGCCACATTTAAATTTAATTTCATAGGAATAATTACTGTGTAAAATTATTTAAATTAAACAACCTACTGGGTTTTTTTGTACTTTATATATCTAGTGTCTTATTTGTTTAATTATATCCCTGTATTAAGTACATTATTGTTCTTATTAGAATGTTTCTGTATTCATTCTTCGTAATTATCTGTTTTATTCTATCTTCTTCTCTACTTCTTATTTATTTTATGTGAATGTGGGCTGTTGTGGGTTTTCTCTACATGTTGAACGTGAGATCGGCGATGCTTAGTTCTCTGTAGAGCTATTATCTTCTGTATCTGAGGTGAATTAGTTGTTCGGCCTTTGGTTGTTTAATTATTTGGTAATATTATCGAAGACTCCTAATTCAGAATACATCATCTAACATATGTATCTAATACATTTTATGATTTATCCAATTTCCTCTTTGATACTATTTATTTCTCTTACTCTAGCTATATCTCTTGTCATTATATGATTATTTATTGACTTTTTTTACGTATTTTTGTAATTGAATTTGTATTTTTTTGTCCATATATACTATGTGAGCGAAAATGAATGAGGCATAAAAAATGCCGATTCTTTGTCGGCAATTTACTGTCTCTTATATCAACAAAGGAAAGCGTGTTTTTTATGCCTCACTCAATTTCGCTCACCCTGTATAATATAGCAACAACACATGTAATGTTTAAACAAGCAGGCCAACCTATTTTTCACATCCATTTTCCAATCAATCATTTTGAGAAATAAAAAAGTGACAACCTTGCATACAAGACATGCCCGTTTTGATATGTTGCATTTTGATGTTAATAATTTCCTTATATTATATCGCTGAGGACTGTAGGTGCATTTCCATATCATGTAAAATATAGATAAGTAAGTAATAAGATAGTAGGAAAATGTAATAATTTTAAGTATATAGCATATAGAGAACCCGCAACATAAGCCAATTCCAGGGCACATGTAAATGGAAAAATATTACAAAATTCAGAAAGAAGATCAACTACTGATGTAAAAAAAGAATAACGTATTTTGACTAATAATTGACAATTGTATAATAATTCAGGTATTTTTTCTTACCTACAGAAAAGTATGTTCAAAGTACGATCAGTATTCTATAAAAACTGTGCCAGATGTCTTTACACAAAATTTGGCATACTTGGTATACCGTTTGATTCAGGTCAGAAGCTGGTCGGCGTTGGGAAAGCACCACAGGCCTTGAGAGACGCGGGATTAATAAATGTTATGAAAGAAAAGCTTGAACATGCAGATATTAAAGATTATGGAGATGTTTCTTATGAGATTGATTCAAAAATTCCGAACCTCGATAAAATCAAAAATTTTCCTAACATTGTTTCCTGTTGTAAAGTAGTGCGGGATAAAGTTAGTGAAATATTAAAAGATGGACGCGTAGCCATCAATATAGGAGGAGATCATTCCATTGCTTTCGGTACTATTTCTGGTCACATTAAAGCTGTTCCAAAGGTCTCGGTGTTGTGGGTAGATGCTCATACTGACATAAATATCCCTGATACCTCTCCAACAGGACATGGACATGGTATGCCTCTTGCTCTGTTGAGCAAGGAGCTGCGTGAATATTGCCCTGTACTTCCTGGAATGGAATGGTACGACCCCGATTTTTCTGTGAGGAATTTGGCTTATGTCGGAGTTCGAGCGGTAGACGACTATGAAAGATTATTTTTACAAGATTTGGCTATAACCTACTATTCAACTAAGGATATTGATAGATTTGGAATAGAGGCCGTTTCAAATTTTGCTTTGGACAGAATGGATCCCAGTCATAATAGATCTATACACGTTAGTTTCGACATTGACAGTTTGAATCCTTTGGAAGCCCCGAGTACCGGGACCCCAGTGCGAGGTGGAATGACATTACGAGAAGCTTTAAGATTGTTGGAAATAACAGCGCAGACTGGCAGACTTCAGTGTATTGATCTTGTAGAATTTAATCCATCACTGGGTTCCAAAAAAGATCAACAAATTACAAATGATGCATGCCTTCAGGTCCTCTTCGCAGCTTGCGGGGCAAGTAGAGTAGGAAGCAAGTTGCCTCAAGATAGACAGATGCCACCAAAACATAAAGATAGGCTTGCAAAATCATAGATTAATGTGGAATTTATGTATTTATTTCTATTGCTCCCAATAAAGGTCATATTTTTAATAAAATGACAGTAATATCAAATTTCTTCAACACTAATGTTTCACAAAAAAGATTTAACTAATTTTACATATTACATATTATGTTTGCAACGATCACATTCTCAAACATTATATTGTTTTTTTTCCTTTCTTGGAGTTGATTGCTTCACTCCCGGTTCCACGTTTAGGTGGAAACAGTTCTGGTGATAAATTAATGTTTATGTATAAACTTCCTTGAACAAAAAGTCAACATTTCTGCAAAACCTCAAATTTCCGGTTTATTATTAATTGATCTGCATCGCATAGCTTAAGATACATACGGTGGATGTTAGTTCATCAGGGGTAATTAATCTTATTCAGTGTAAGCGCGATCAATATTGCATACTGTAATATATCTCTGGCGTAATTAGCTATAGAGTACGTTAACAACATTTTGATGTTTATATGCAATTTTGGTACAAAACGTTACATTCGATTTGTAAGTTAATCAACTTTTTTATTGAAAAGTTGTATTACACCACGATAGTGATATATTTCCAATTAAATAGAAGAAAAAGCTCTTTCAACGTTCTAAATAAATGATTGTATAAATGGCAACATTTCCGTAAGAGTAATTAGCTCATTGCGTAAAGTAAAGGTTAGTATCAGTTGGGGATTAAACGGGCGTTAGGATATTCCCAGCAGATTTGTTCTTATTACATCTACGCTTGAGATGGAAAAGGATGGTCAAACCAAAAGGACTGGGTTGCAAATGTGTGTGTGATTCGCCAGCAAATAAGGGTTAATGATTTCGTTCTGAATACAGCGGCGCGTTTGCTTAGCTTGGGAATGTTTTCCGCAAATTATTTTTCTCTGTACATAAACAGATTACACTTGGGGAAAAGGATTTTTTGTTTCGCTGTTCACTTCATTTAGGCCTAGAATAAACAAGGGCGCACGAAAAGGAAATACGAGCAGCCAGAGAGCGTATTTATGTACAACCCGACTTAAATGTAAAATATGTATGTTGGTGTGATTCAAATATGTTTTTGTTTGTGACCAGCCATTATAATGGGGTGTTATTAAATGCCGGGAATTGTTAAATAATTTTAATAACGTTTCAAAGTCTCTTGTTGCTTTTTGTTATGAAGTGCCAGTACGGAAACGCATTAAAATTCTACAAGGTGATAAACTGAGATAATCCGAAGGGAATTTAAATGAAGTAAACATCAAAGAAACATGTGTAAAGCTTTAATAAGCCCAGGGTGCTAATAGGGATTTAAAAAAGCGAACCTTATTATTAGCACATCAAATACCAGAAGTGTAGCGCTCTTTAGTTAGTAGAAAGAGTACCGCCATAATAATTAATACATTTAAATTAGTTTCTGTCATAACTGCTCGTTCATTCAAGTCAATCCATCATACTGAAATTTACGAGTAGGTACATTATTGCGATACAATACTTGCTATAACTAGCAATATTCTTTTCAGTATTTATTTTTGAAAGATATTTATAAGGGTCGGTTGGAGGGCGAGCATCAATTCGATGCGAATATCTTATGGCGCATACGTTTTCTGCGTTCTTTATTTAATAGGAAGGGTTACAATTGATTTACCGCACCAACAATACTTACAAGGGGATATTTGGCCAAACGTTAAATTATATATTTTTGCTTATAGAAAATTGCGCTACAAAACGATTTTTACCGGCGAATTTCATCATATATGAAACATAAGAAATCATTTTGAGGGTGGGCCCTTTTGTTAAAATCAAAGGCCCAATCAGGTGAAGTGACCGATCAATCAATTTCTCGTCCCAATCACTGCCTGCCATCAGAAGAATCAATTCCATAAAGTGCGTAAACGAACGCTTTGCTTTACGCTGTGTGCTTTTGTCGCTTCTTTTGGGGTGTGATTTAGTGGAAAATTTCATATAGAAGTTCGACACATGGATATAGAGCTAAACAGAGATTACTGCAATAGAAAATGATATGAGATCACAATTTCGAATTATTTTCTTGATAAATCGAATAATACATTATTGCATCTACAAAGGGGCGATAAGGATAATGAAGAATCCGAGGTCCTTAATGGAGGAGTTAATACACACTGTGAAACGAGCAATCATTTGGTTTTGTGAAGTACTGTTGAAGTATTCATCAAAGGAAAGGGTGGACAATGTTTTGCAGCTAGAACGATCTTAGATATAGGATCTGATTCAAACTTTGTAACTAGAACGATGTTCGACAAGTTCGAAATTAATAACGAAAAATCAGTCGATGTTTTGAATACAGGGATCGGACATATGGCTAAGAAAATAAAGTTAGAAACGACTTTGGATGCAACTGATGGAAGTTAAGTGGCAGCTAGCTCAGCTGATTTTTACAAATGTAAACAGTACCCCCCTTACGTACGTATCTCACCCGCAAAGGACCCTGCCTTGAAGCGGAACTCTTCTAATGCATCGCTTTAAATGTAAAC
>JAWQRP010000027.1:0-53770 GCA_033557875.1 Quadriops clusia | reverse complement strand
AACAGTTAATTTTGTAAACAAGGTTTGATTGTTTAAATTTATCATCTTTATCTTTTATTCTAGAAAAAAATTGTTTTGTTGTGTTTTGATTTTTAGTAATAATTTTTTAAATCTATTTCTAATATTTTCTGTAAGATTTTTTATATATGGTAAAATAATATAATTTTGGTTATTGTTATTGTTTTTTATGTTTAAATTTTGGTTATTTTTTATTTTGGTTATTTTTTATTTTGTTAATTCTATTGGATATAATTTTATTAATTAAATTTTCTGGCTAATCATTTTTTGTTAAAGCATTTTTAACTTTTTTAATTGTAGTATTTTGAAATTCAATATTGCTTAATTTGTATGCTCTATCAACTAAACATAAAATTATACTTTTTTTTACTTTCTCGCAGAGAAAGTATAGTGATCATGCGAAAAAATTTTTTTGAGATTTTGAGTCGATTTAGCCCTTTTTTTGCTTTTTTGTCTGTCTGTGTATGTGGCTGTGTGTGTCTGTGTCTGTGTTTCTGTGTGTCTGTGTAAACACGATAACTCAAAAACGACTTGAGCTAGATCGATGAAATTTGGTATGTAGTCATTTCAGCTAAAAAGTAAGCTCGTATCAACTTTTGGGTTAATTCGGATAACCGGAAGTAGCAGTTTACCTGAAACTGAAGTGAAACTCTTTCAAGTAAAGTGCCCTTTTGCTTTAAGGTATTTGTTTCAAATTTTGTATCAGCTTTAGAAATAACGAAAAACTCACAGATATCAAATTTTAACTTAATTCCTCAACCGGAAGTGGTAGTTTACCTGAAACGGAAGTGTAACTCTTTCAAGTAAAGTACCCTTTTGCTTCAAGGTATTTGTTTCAAATTTTGTACCAGCTTCAGAGATAACAAAAAACTCACAGATATGTAATTTTAGCACAACTGTCCAACCGGAAGTAATCTTTATATCTATTTTTTTAAATATGCATGTGTGTATAATAACAAAATTATTCAAAAATCGCTCTGAATCCTAATGTGAATCTGTCTTATCTTGTCTAGTGCAACTTAGAAACATGCGAGAAAGTCGAGTGGAGACCACTCCATATTTATTATATTTGTTTTTGTTATTTTTTTAAGGCATCAATATTCGAACTGGAAGAATTGGAATATTTCCATCTGCTTACGCAGTTGACAGTGAGTTCAGTGATTGGGATTCGAACTGTGAACATGGAAGACGAGAGAGATACTTATTAGGATATTTAGGCTCTGTAGAAACCCTCGCTCATAAAGGCACCTCTGTCGTTTGCCAGGCTGTTAGGAGGGTTGTTGGGAACGGTACGAACGAACCAGAACCTCAATCTTGCATTTTGGAAGTTTCAGATCAGGGTTTGAGGATGGTAGATAGAAGGAAACGAAACGTAAGCGTATGTGAATAAATGTCACGTTTGATACTAATATTTGTTCGTAATGTTTCAGCATAATGATCCATGCATAGATTACTTCTATTCTCTTAAAAATGTATCGTTCTGTGCTTTTCACCCAAGAGACCATCGCTATCTAGGATTCATTACCAAACACCCTACGCTTCAAAGGTTTGCTTGTCATGTTTTCCGCGGCCCTGATTCCACAAGACCGGTTGCGGAGGCAGTGGGGTAAACACTAATAAAACCTTTCATTTAAAATGTGCCTTATAACATTTTATTATTATTTTTTACAGTCGTGCCTTCCAAAGGTTCTACCAGAAGTTTATAGAGACTGCTTACCCTATTGAAGATATTTATATTGAATAAATAGTTAGTGCAATAAGAGTGTATATAAAACTGTGACGATCAATAAAAGAAAATAAGTAATTTGTGATTGTTTCGTTTTTTTGCACATCTGTTATATATAATGTATATTTAGAATGTAATATTTTATTTTCTTGTCTAAGATTAAATTTCTTATGTAAAACAACGCAATCTTTATTATAAACTCCTTTGACTTTCACGCAAATTATATATCCTGGTATAAAAAATATTGACTTTAAAATTATATATTCAATTGAAAGAAAGCCAACATTTAATTTTAGATGACCGAGCTTATTTTCTTAAATTTAATTGAAAGTTGCATATTTAATAATCTATAGGTTCTTTCCAACAAGACGAGTTGATAGTTCAAGAATCAGGTACAGGGTCGGCTAAGGATCAAAATATAGGCAACTAGACATTCATGTGTATAGAATTACCGTATGGCGATGAAAATTTTAGAATGGGCCGACCCTGTGCAGTACATTAAACGATTCTAGAACTATCAATTCGTGTTGTTAGAAAAGACCTTATGTTTCTATGTTTGTAACATTAAATTAAAATGATTTCCCCTACTGGAAACGACACCGTTTGATCTTAGGCGGCATATTTGATATTTTTTATTCAGAAAGCTTTCTTTTAATTAGAACATTTTAAATTCGGTTTCCAAAGTTTTCTGTTAGGGTCCCTCTATAACAGATTCCTATAAAGATTTTATACGAAATTTCTACAGAAACCTGTGTGAAATATCCAAGAAGTTAGTGTCGCAGACACTTTAAGAATTTCATCAAGATAGGAAACTGTTACTTCTTATTTATTGTTAATGCGAATATCACCACCTTAATAATTTACGATCTTGTTTTTTTTACATTTTTTTCGTTGAATGCTTAACAATTTCAATGTGTAATCGTTTTTAACCAAAGCATATTTATCAACAAATAAATTTTATTTTGACGTAACCAATATTTTTAATACTGCAGAAAATCATACTCGAAAAATCCATCTAATGGATACTTCGTACATTTCAAAAGGGCAAGGGCTACAAGTAATAGTCGATTTATACTCTTCAGTAGTATATTTAAGAAACAATATACAACAAAATAAAGTGTTTGCACAATAAATGCTACCGAAGTCTTGAAGTTAAATTTATAACCTAATTTTGCTTAATTTGATTGGTAATCGTTAATCATAATCAGTCGTAATTTAAGTACAAAACAATAATATGCAATGGTTAAAAAATAAAATACAACAGACTAAAGAAGCTAAATGACGGCCTTTACAGAATCTCCAAATCAAACAACTACATTGTATTTATAGTAACTGTTATTTATTTGTACAATTACAAATATACCTTAAGTTTGTTTTAAAAATAAAAAATATCTGTAAATAGTAAAAAATTACATGCTGCATGTAAATTCACACTTACATTTAGCTTGAGTTTAATATTCAATTGATATTTAACCCTTTAACTGGAAAGATTTACTATACAGTGAAGGTAATCAATTTCATATTGCGAAAAATTTCTGTAAAATGGATGAAAAGACATCTTTTTTGTACCATTCATATATAGTCTTGTACTCTAGTATAAGTAAATAAATTAGTTGGAGCAATGTAGCACTTCATAAATTGTGCAATTACTAAACTAATTTTGAAGGTAAAATTGTCCTCTAAATGAGAGTACACTATTTAACTCTGCACTGTTGCATAAGCATATAAAATAAAAAAATTACATTGTGAATAGATCTGTACATGTTACGTAAAGAAACTGTAACTAAAATTCTGTACTAAGCTGTATATCACTATTAAACTATATTTTAATTAATATAATTTAATATTCTTCTAAAAATAAATAACATATATGTATATACAAACAAAACAATGACTCAGTTAAAGGATTAACAGTACAAAATAAAAATCAGCTAAGGTTCACAATCTTTACAAAATTATAAAAAAATACATGCTTATGCTTTATAAGAATATCTGGACTACGTAATTGCTATGATTAAAAAATATGGGATAATTCAATAACAATAAAACATTAAAACTAATATGAATAATAAAAATGACAATCATAAGTGAATATATTATATACAAAATGACAAAATGATAATACTTTAAAAATAAAATAAATAAATTTATGCTATTTAAAATCAGGAAATCAGTTTTTCCTTATGGTACAAAACAGTTTTAAGTAATTATTACACGCAAGTTATCACTGCTGTTCCAATATAAATAATTTGCAAATCGGACACTTTAAGACAGTTCAAATGGCACAAAAACTTAATTTGCTGCTCACATCTCTCCAACTTTATTTTCACAACAAATATTCACAGTAAAAGTAGCTTGACTCGCATTATAACGTTGTCAACCATCACCTGTTCTCAGAATTTAGTCCAACCTGAGATTTTGTAGGCCTTTTGTACGAACTCGTTTCCACATCTTTTTTTTCGTTGGATTCTTTGTGCCGCTTCTTTGAGCTTGTCCCTAAATCAGTACTAGGCGGCCTTTTTGAAGCAGTCTTAACTCTATAACTATACATATTAGGGTTTTGGGGGGAACATTGGAATTCAGTCAAAGGGGTACAGTCTTGATTCTCACATGCAGAGCTGGATAAAGGGCTAGGGCTTGAGCGTGCAGACTCTGGTGAAGGTAAATTGTCAATGAGGTGAGCTATTGCTTCTTCTAGTCGGATGGGATCTTCCACTGATTGAACTGAGGTGTCTGGTGGTGCAATAGCCTGAAAACAATTGAAATACAAATTAATTAAAATATCCTTTAAAATTACAAGACGATTTAGAGTAAGAGATTGTTTATCTCAGTATATAACAATCATTGTAATCGTTTGAAATTTTAATTCAAGTTGTAATTACCTCGTTTACAGTAGTCGTACATGATGATATCAAAGCAGAGTATTTTTGCTTCATTTCTCTAATTAACGTTTGTCCTTCTCTTTCTGACACAAGCGTGTTTATGCATATAAAACTTTCCACTATGCCATCGTTGTCTATTTCAAGAAATCCAAAAGTTTTCAAATATATAAACTGTCCCGTCCTTGACATGAGTCGGTAACAAGATGAACCCCTACTCTGACCTTTATCATACACTGAAACAAAGAGAAAAAAATATTTTAATGAATAGAATTTAAAATTTAACTAAAAAAAAAAACTGATTTAGGCTATAATACTGTTCCTTCTGTACATATAATTTGGCAGAGGTTTTCTTTCTACATTTATCTTAAATAATTAAAAAATATGTCGATAAAGAAACAAAATTGTAAATGCAAATAAAATGGTATTAACTATTTTAATATAAATTACCTCTTCTTATAAATATTTTGAATATAATTTTATTAATACTAATTGGATTTTGTAAGTTTAAGGAGTTACTTTACTTAATTGAATGAAAGATGTTAGTGTCTCTGGTATTGGCTTTATTGATTTGCAACATTATGCCTTTTGGTCAAGCACGTCGACCAACTACGTTTTTTTTGTATATCCTATTAAAATATCATCAACAATGATCTAATAAAAACTAATATCAAGGAGAGTAACATCTTTTATTTCATTATATCATTTTTGGTCTATATGCCACTTTATTTTACTATTAGGTTGAGTAATAAGTTTTCTGTTTTTACCGAAACAAAAATAATTTTTTTACTTAAATAAATAAGCAATTTTAATAGGAACGTCTTCTCCATTATTGCTTATAACTTCTTCCTGGTGTATAAGTTTTTAGATGCCTTGAGATTATCTCGAAGAATTCAGAATTTGACAAAGACATTGAAAGAAACACCACATAAATTGATAGAAAATGATCAGAAAATATGGAAAGTAGTTAGAGCTAAATCTTTTATATACGGTGGATGTAGTAAGATATCGCAATTTAATGTTTGGATGGCGGCTTTGGTCGTAGTCGCGATTAAGATGAGCATTGTTATGTTGCAAATTGATGCTATAACACCAATTAGGTGATTTACGACAAATCGCTATATTGACTTGATTCATTTGTTGAATAGAGAGAGTTCGGTTTGTTTGCAAGAATTTCATAGTAAATGGTGCAAGCCCTTGATACACACAACATCGTCTTCTGAGGATAAAGTTCTTAATTTCCTCTTGGTAATAATTGTTGATTGGGACTGCGCCCTTCTTTTCACTGCTTCATGTATTCAAATGGGCAACAATCGTGGGTTGTTAGGACCTATAAGACGAGTTTCTTTTTTCAAATCGAATGAAGTTGGTCCAGTGTGGTCTATTCATCATATGACAATTCTTGAGCCAATTCCATGGTTGTTTGATGTGGATTTTTTTGGAAAACCTGATTCACTCGATCTTCACCAAAGGCAACTAGAACCTGCCGGGTTCTTAGTGATTTAGCATTTTAACGAGAAGCAACTTTGGTAGGACTAACGCCACGAGAGAAGTAGCCAGTGACGTCACGTATTTTCCATAAGACTCCATGTAAAATTGATGACGCAGCCGGCCACTTCTTCCGTGACGAGAGCCATAGCCTTTGAATGACTATTAACATGATTGTATGTGAGTATTAACAAGTATCGATAGTGCTCAACTTTGTAAACTTGCAGTTTAAAATGAAATTTATCCCATAAACTAAAAATACTACTTATACATTTAGCTTTCAAATTACATGTAATATGTTGACATACCATTTATGCTTATGTATTAACCCTTATCGCTCGAAAGGCTTCGCTGCGGGGACATGATGTTTCGACCATATGGTAACCCTTGCGAAACATCGAAGTTCCTTAGATACGGAAAAAAAGCGGGAATTTTGACTCTCTCACTGTGATTCGTCAGATACACTCAATGCTACAGCTATACAAATGATGCAAGGATAGAGAATAACCAGAAGAAGATGAACATTTGGTTGGCCACGGGTTCAGGCAAAAGAAAATAACTGTCACTGTATGTCACTGTCACGTCTGGTCTAGGAGTATTCAGCTAAATTGTTTAACAGGTTTATGAGACGTACTTCAATAATTTTTACTGCAAATTAATCTGCAAACATTCACGGATGAACAGATCGTTTTACATTTTTTATTAGAATTGTCTGATATAGTGTTCATTTGATGTTACACCAATACTTGTCAAGTCTGGCCTAGCATTGTACACCAGTAATGACCCAAGTCTGGTTGCATATCGCGATGGTATGCTTCGGGCTTAGACTTGGCCTAACTTTGGTTTGCCAATACTGTCGCAAGCTTGACTGAATATTGGCTAGCCAGAGTTAGTCAAGGCTCGGTTGCCCAATACTGAACCAAGCTTGGCTCAATATTTGGCAACCGAGCCACGATTCGCCAATATTGGTCCACATGGAAACTTACAGCGCACTTTCCAAGTGCATATGCTGGTCGACTTTGATGTTAAAGGATAAAACGTCCTCGAAGCCATCTCGGCCATCACTCAACTCTGATTGGGATGGCTTCTGAAAACCCACACTAGGGCGCCGTCCGTATACGGACAGTGACTTTATTTTGTCCCAATTGACCTTATCAGTGATTACGTCATTGAGACGTATCGATAAGCCGCTGATGTCAAATAAAAAAGATCACATGCATTTTCTCCATAAGGGAATTTTAAAGTTGAGTTCTTTTCAAATTAGCTAATTTCTTACGCATCAGGTAGATAAAGTCAAATTCTTCGAATATTTTCTTTTTTTGATGTAGAACATGAATATTAAACAACCTTCAGTTTTATGTTATAAGTTATTAACATATTTCGTATATGAAATTTAGGAATGGAATATAGAGACTGCAAAGTATCTCTAAGTTATACATTGTGTTATCAAATTCACGGTGATGGTTTGAACCACGAGTAGTACTGCCAAACACAAGTAAAAAAGTCCATATAGAACTCTGTCTTAAAATGCACCCCTACAGAACTACAACCCTCCAAAGTTGGAGAAAAATAAAAGTATTTTTGCGATTAATTTGGCCATTTATAACATTTTGGACCCCAAAGTCCACCAATATCTTTGTTTTAACTCCTACGAAATGACCTATTAACTTCATGAGGGTAGCTAAAGTAACAACCCCCAAATCCTGACATTAAATATGTATCTGTTTATTAAGTTTATCGTTTGGAAATAAGTATGCAGACTTTTATTAAATCTTCAATATATCAAAAGGTAGAGGTAAGGTAAGTTAGACTTTCTTTTATATGAAATCGTCCGAAGACTTATAACTGCAGAAACATTTATTTAAGAGTTTAGAAATTACATTAAAAAACACTTTGATCCCCTTTTAATATCAGTATTTAGGGATTGTTTCTTTATGAACTCGATGTGCAATTTCGTAAAAGCTGAAACAAAGATCCTAACAGACTTTGAGGTCAAAAATATTAAAAATAGGCAATATAATCGCAAAAAACTCTTATTTTTTTCTCCAACTGGTGGGTTATAGTTCTGTAAGGGTGGATTTTAGTACAGGGTTTTATATGGACTTTTTCACTTCTTTTTTACGAGTACTATATGTGGTTCAACCCATTATACTAAATTTGATAATAAAATTTAAATAATTTATAACTTGTAAAACAAGATACTGTAATAAACATGTTCTTTACCAAAATAAAGGAAAAAATATGAAGAATTTAACTTTACCTACCTGATACTTATAAAATTAGTCAATTCGAAAAGAATTCAGTTATTAATTTCTTATTTGGGGAAATTGCATTGAAAATCTCGTTGTTTGGTATCAATATACCACGTAACTACGTAAATCACGTAACTATGTAAATCACTTACTATGTAAATCACGTAACTACGTGATGTCACACTTATAAGGTCAATTGGTGACTATTCAAAATCCTTGCTTTTTTTCCGTATCTAAGGAACTTTGATGTTTCGATAGGGTGATCGCATAACCGTAACTGTATCTCTCCGCAGCGGAGCCTTTCTAGCGTTAAGGGTTAATTTTGAAATTTAAACAAAATGGCAATTATTTATTCTTCAATCTAATATAGTCCATTATTAAATTATTTCATTTTCCATTCAAATTTCTGATCAAACTATGTACAATTTATGTTATGAATGATCTGTAAAGAGTTATAAAATGCAACAGTTAAGGTAAGCAACCCTTTGTAGATGCAAAAACAGCAGGCAACTGTTATTTATGATATGCTATAGAACTATTCCACTGGGTCTAGTATTTTTGTGTTTTCAAATTATAATCATTTAGATCATACTTACTTTGTCGCAAAGCAATCATAACCCATCGAACATCTTCTCTATGCATAAATTTAAATGCAGATAACCCTGTAACTTCTTCAATTAAATAGCCAGCAATGAATGATATTCTCTGGTCACAATTTATTATTCTTCCATCAACAAGATGTCTTGTGACATATTCGTCTTTACTACCTTCTATTACCATATTAGGTTCTGGACGAATTACACGTGCAAAGAAGACCCAGATCTAAAATATATAAGATGAAAGTCAGTATTAATTAATTATTATGTGCTGCACAAGTATGTTGCAATAAAATGTGAGTTTATAACAAGGCAGGTTTGAAAATATTCTAATTAGTGTAACAAATATTTATATTTATTACATGCGTTAACTACCAATTGATTAAGGCTTGGACACACGATCTACGATCTCTATCTAGGGCCGTATTTTGAAATCGTTGGAAGCTGCTCACATTCGTACATGATGTCATATTTGAATGATCCGAAGTTGCATTTCGAAGTATATTATTCAAACTGATGTCAAATTTACGTCACGTATGAATGCCAACAGCTTCGAACAGTTTGAAAATATGGGCCCTACAACGCATTGTGACAGAGATCGCGTTCTGTGTGCCCAAGGCTTTAAAGTCTGTATGTTAAATGCTCTCTCAATTCAATGCCCAGGACTGATTTTACCTGATCATATATCTGCATTGTTGGACATTCTAATTTAATTGGCAACAAGCACTACATTAACTTTGAAACAAGGTACATGGTTTATGGAAAAACAAATCGAGGTACACTTTGTGTTACCAATATTTTTTCATTATTCAAAGTTTGATGAAATAATGTAAAAAATATTACTCAAATGAATAAAAATTGTCCATAAGTTATAATTAATAGTCTTTAAAAATTGAAACAATATAATTATTATAATAATAAAATCATAATTTTACACCAATTATATATAACACTGGTATGAGGATATATCAAAATGGTATCTTAAAAACATGATTTTAAACAAATCTCTAGGGACAATTTAAATTTTTTTCAAAATTCTTTTAAATTTCAAAATGTAATGGTTAAAGAGTCGCGAAATTTAGAAGTAAAGAATAAAATAATATTCTTTATAACTTACGTCATTATTCATCCCTTGACTTGTAGTTGCAACATCCTTTCCATTTGATAATGGACTGTTAGGCATAGAACTTGATCGACTTATTGGCGATTGCATACCCATTAAATTCACTGTTTCGTAAACCGCCGATTCTGTTCGTGGACCTGCTCGCTTAAGCCTAATATTAAAATATTTTCTCCAGTCACTGTCTGCCAAGACATCTTGACTTAGATACATTCTTAGCCTGTCCTGATCTTCTGGGGCTGTTACGTTAAATATTGATTGGCCCATGAGATCAGTCTAAAAGAAATAAATGTAGTTGTCAGAAAACTTTATTAAGAGGATTGTGTTTATGTCTTTCAAGTTTTATTATAAATAAAAGAAAGTAAACGTAAGTTAAAATTTTTTCTGTTTGATTATTTGGCTACATTTGACATTTCCAATAACGCTTCATCAGACCACATAATAACAAAATAAAATCACTATTGTTAATTATAATGATTCTTTTTTATGTTAATGACTTATAGTTTACAACCTCATAAGTAAAACTGATATGATTAACAATAATTTTTTTAAATTTTAGTGGTCTGATGAGGCGTTGTTGACAAAGTGAAATGTAACCATATAAACAAACAGATAAAAACTCAAGGAAGTGTTTAAGTTCTTTTATCTAGACAACTTTATTCTCGAACAATAAAATTAATTTATTTTGTTAAAGTCAGTAATGGGAAACAATGGGGATTACAGGGTACAAGAAACTTCAATTCTCTCATGTAATGCTTGGGTAATTTTGTTTTTTGTTTTTCTAGCTATGTACTAGAGAGTCGAAGTATACCGAAAGGTTAACAGTAATTCTAATCGAAGTGTAACTCAAAAATAAAAATCATACAGAAGAGCCCAACCACATTCTCTAAAATCAAGAGGGAACAAATTTAAGAAAAAGACATCTATTCTCTTCTTCACCTTTCCTATTACCTCATCCATTCAAATGTGTAACGTCAAACGTATGTGAAGAAGACAATGGAATATATCTCAAGAAATTGTGTTATCAGGGTTATAAAAAAAAATGTGTTTGGAGTAATCTGTGTCTTTTCATTTTTGTGTTAAAATTTTGAACATCTTGAAATATAACAAATTTATATTATTATTTAATCTTGGGAATCTAGGTCTTACTGAAACTAATAATATTATCTTATTATAAGTTTATTGAGCATTGAAGTTTTGCCCTTGTATAGGGGCTTCTTTTGGATGATGTATAACATAAACATATAACATGTTAGAAACTGTAACAAAATTATCTATGAACAATAAATAAAACTATATTTTATAGGTACTACTTTTATTTTATTGTACATTTTAGAACAAACATCCATAAACACAAGTTTATAGATGTTAAGGCCAAAACGTCGATGCCTAATAAGTTTATAATGAATTAATATTACTGGTTTCACTCACACCTAGATTCCTTACATTAAACAATTATATAACTTTACAACAAAGCAAACAAAGGACAATAAATTAAATTTAGTTTAGAAACTTACCTGTAAGTGCCCTAAAGCTTGCTCTACGGTGTAAGAGCTAAAAACTATTTTTCCCGTAGATGTAAGAATTATTAAAAAGCCCTTTAGCTGGTCGTAAACCAATTTTTCTAAAGTGAACTGATCAACACCTTTCGGAAAATTGAGTGGCTGATTTCCTTGGCCATTATTAAGCAAAGCTGAAAATATACAAAAATTAGTTTTACAATTCATAAACATTTCAGTTCAATAAAAGGTGAGTAAAATGTTTTTCACATCGATATTTATTAACATTATTAATGTTAAAGTAAATAATTGGTTAGTAATGCAAATAATTTCTATTTACAGGAAAATACTATTTTATAGACACACCCATATTTATTAGTTGATGGATTTATATAAAAAAGCTTTATCAAACTTGCAACACTCAATTTCCTTGTTATCAAAGTAGTTAATAAACCTTTTGGATGCCGTCACTATTTACATACATATTGTTCTTTGCTATTTATAAGTTAAATGGTGATGAATAATGTGAATTTGGATTAAACTTCCTTATTGTTGAAAAATATAAGTTCTAAAGCTAAGTAGTTGTGTTGAAGCAATTCAAAATAAGGAATTTGAGGAAACAAATCATGCATTTCAAATAATTTTCAGTGGGGTTTCAAGTAAATAAGAAAAAATATATTGATGGAAATTTGTATAACAATACCACAAATTCGTTGAGAACTTCCCAAGTATATTCGTACAGTCGCAGTCACCTGCAGATTAAATGCATATGAGAAATCTATTTTAACTGATATTTCTGATGGTCTGATCGCCCTTCTTGACGGCGGCGCATAGTGCAGTGAGTTTATGAGAGATATGGATAAAAATAAAACGAGTAATTATATCACTGTTTTCTTTACTTTTCTCTAAAATGTCATTTTAAACACTGATAAATGATTTGAATAAGATTTAGGAAAAAATTGAATTATCAGTAGCACATGGAAAATATTTTTATTATTGGTTTTAGGAAAAAAAAGGATATTAAGATAAAAATCTCTACCTTAGTCAAAACTAATTAGGTATGATTAGATGTCACCTGGAAGTTTCAGTTTGGCCAGATGTACAATATAAGAGTAAAATACCCTTATTTTAAAAATATTTAAAAACTTTGTAAGAAAAAGTCATCCAGTACTACGTTATATAACCAAATATAAACTTTCGTAATATAATTTTAAAAAAACTAGTAAGTTTTTTTCATTTTTCGAATTTTCTAGATTTTTTTAAATGAAGAATGTTTTACAAATTTTGTATTATTGAGCATAGGGTTTATTATAATAAATCACGAAATAAACGAATTCTAAATATTGTAATAAAACATTGATCCCTATTGGATAGTAAAGCGTTACAAAAATTTTCATTTTTGTTAGAATTTGTTCACCGCATGCATTTAATCTACAGATGACGGTACCATATTCGATAAAACTCATTGTTTTACGTATGTTGCATCGGGTTTTCAAAACGATGTTTATAAAGAATATAATATATCAAAGGGAAAGGTCAATGTCATACACTTCAGTGTAAAATTTTGCAGTAACATATGGCAATGCAAAAAATGAATAAATTTAAGGAATATGGTATAGAAATTGTTATGTAACTTTATGCTAACAATATTAGCCTAATCATCTTCAAATTAATAATGATCATTGTCCTTGGAATTGATAATACTAGTTTCCAATTTTTGTTTGTTTCTACAGTTATTTTACACTACTAATTATTTTTACGTCATTTTGCAATTAGTCATATAGTTTTCTAGGAAGCGCACTAATAAAATTCTATTGTGAATTTGTATTAGATGTAACAACAGATTAGAATTTATTTATAAAATACTCTAATACAATAGTTGCCAATGTTTTATTTTTGTTATTTAATATGTAATTACCGTATTTGCGTATAAGACGCCATTGATTATGTAACACCTTCATTTCTTTAAGGTATAGAAGTACATAATACAATAAAATTCCGTATTTCTGTACCTGGTGATGGGATATCGAATATAAAAAGAACCATGAATACAGAGACATCGAAACACGTAAAAGCGTCTTATACGCAAGTAAATGAGGTTATAATTTTGTTTGAAAGTATGACCCTTGCAAATTCAAGATCATAATAGTCAACCAAAAGATATATCGAAATGTAATTTGTTAGGGCATTAAAACCTCAGGCAAAGAAAAGGCCTTTTATGGAGTTGCGTAGATAAATCTCAAGGTTAGATAGTCGCAAAAGTCAGCTTTTTCATAACCGTTGTTAACAAGTTTTCTTTGAAAATTCCCAAGTTAATTTAAAAATATATCGTCTTCCGATTCCATGAGATTTCCCAAACTAAAGTTAAATTACGCAAAAATATTCTGTTGTTTTCCACAAAACCCATCAGTTATATATTTTTTGATGCAACTTTATAGGAAATTAAAACATATTTATTTTTAAATAATTTATAAATTTACAAGAAATTTAAAAAGCAGGAATGTAATCTACTACTCTAAAATGAGATTAAGTTTTCTTTCAGTAAAATCGCATCAAGGTGTACTTGTATTCAAAGGAACTACGTTAAGTTTTAACACGATTCATGACGGCAATAGTGATTTAATTGTTGTTTATTCTACATAATTTCCAAGGTAACAAAGTTTTAAAGGTGACATTACACAAGTTGAAAGACCGAACTATTAAGTCAGACCAATGTTATTCGTTTTTTCATCTGTAGGTACGATATAAATCAATGGAATAACTATTTTAAAAACTGCAGGTTGGTGAATTATGAATATTATTAATTTGCATTTTGCATGATGCCATTACATTATACTGAATGCCCAAAATAAAAATACGGCTGTAAAAAATTGAGTAAAAATAATCTATAAGTATATCATAAATAAAGCTAAGAGTGGTTATTATGGAGTTATTATGACTAATAGTTTCGTTGGGATTTGAATAAATGAATATCTCGTCGTAATGAAGGTTAAGGAGGTTGAATTAACTGAACATCTTTAAGGCACTCCTAAAGAATATTCGCTGCAGTTAAACTTGTGCACTAGTTACATAAAATACTTATTTATAAAACCAATTTGAAAAGTGCACCGGTTCACTGCATGGCTCGCCAAGTAGCATGTGTTTTCATAAAATGAATTGCGTTTGATGCGCGTATGATTTATGGGTTCAAAAACTCTTACATACTTTGGTATATTCGGAGATGAGTTGCCGTTAGCCTAAGTATGCTAGTTTTGTCCATTCTCTTGGAGCTTCTCGCCACCATGGGCACCAAAGCTGCTAATTCGGTGATGAAGGAGTTTAATTTATCTCTTCGCATCTTCTCGGCTCGATTTCGCATCTCTCGACTGTTGCTGAAACAAAAAGATTTTTATTAGTGTATGTACCAAATGTAGGAGAAATACAGATGTCATAAATGGGCTCATCCACATAACATATTTAATCTAAAGTTTATGGATAGTAGCCCAGTGACATAGTGCATTTTAAATGCGCAGTAAATACGAGAATGTTATCTATTGTTAATTTATTATCAAGGACTTGGTCGCAACAATGTGCATTCGCATATTTATAGACAGAGCATCCTTTCTGTCAATGGGTCATGGTAGTTTGTTTTTCTTCTATGACAGTTTAAATCAATAGTATGAGGGAAAAACATTCAAGTTTTGGACAAAATGAAAAGTGAAGTATCTAAATGGTATACTTATGTTTTTCTTTAGAAAGGGGATTGTGCATATTATATAACCTCAGGATACAACAGTTTTTCCTGTATTTTGCTCAATACAATACTTTTAGTGAAGTGCCACCTCTTCGACACCAAGAATTATATCTAGTTCCTTATAATGCTCCTTTTACACGATCAGATCAGTCCAAGTATCAGTCGCAGTCTCAGTCAGTTAATCGTACGTGTAAAAGCATAAATTTGTGGACTGATGCGATTTTTTGTAAAGAGACCGCTCGGTTCCGGACTAATAGGCAATTAAATCTGGACTAAGACTGACACTGGGATTGATCGTGTAAAACCAGCACAATCTTTAGGCGCGATTACATAAAAGAGAGTTAAATTTGAATCAGAATTACGCCACACTAATTTTGATACATAAGCGCGAGTTATTCAATTTAATCACGAGTTATTATTTTATGCAACCAGGAATAAAAGCACAAGATTTAACAACCACCACCTAACGGGAACATGCAAACTTTAATGTATTGTTTATAAGTTAACTAATGCCCAGTTTGTGGAAAGATGGAAATATTCTTTCAATAGTTATTAAACCAATCAAATACTAGAAATCGGTTTCGTTTCCATGGTAGCCTTTAAAACAGCTAAAGCTCATTGGTTCAAGCACTATTGAAATTTTACACTGGTCAACAGTGATTTTGTCGCCCTTGATATGACAATGGTTCTAGGATGATTTTATGCTAAGAATAATGAAACTATCATTGGTTTTGCAAGATTCGCTCGAGTATTTTTAAATAATTACCATTCTGTACATTGAGGCGTTGCCGATCATAAGGGAGAGTTCAACAATGAGTCGTGATTTTTTATTTGTTATTTGATTTCTATAGGAATCAGGCCACACTGTAAGAGACATACCTTGTCTAATTCGCTATAAATTTTAAGAATGGTTTGAATGGCTTCTCTGTAGTTAACTATACAATTTTCTCATAGGTAACTACCATTTACAATGTTCAGTATAGGATCTTTTATAAATACTTCAATAACATCATAACCAGAACCAATCTGTTAGAATGATGACTATGTTCGTAAAATGTAGATATTTTGCCATAAAGATCTGCTGAAATATCAAAGGCAAGACATTTTTCCCGGTATTTTGTTGAGCTGTGATATCTATCGTTCCAAAAAGCGGGTATTACAGTTCTGTAGGTATTGTTTGATTTTGGCTTTCACATTCAGGCATGGAAGCTAAGAAGGCATAGTTCATAGACCCTTCAGGATGGTTGAGTACAATAGTTTCATCCTTTTAAAATAAGTGAATAAAGATATCTGGAGATCATTTCCTTCAATTAAAAGAATAGCCATACATACCAAATTTAAGAGTTTATTATAAATTAAAAATAGCATTTTTTTCCAATTCTTCAATTTAAATACAGTGAAACCTCGATGAATCATTTTCGTAGGGACCGGTTTTAAAAAAACGATTGTTGCGAGAACACGAACACAGTAGCCTATATTGAAAAAATTAGAAATAACCAACTACATGTTAAGAAAACTTATTTATTTATGATATTACATACGTAAATTATATAAAATAATGGAAAAAACAAAGATTTATTTTAATCAACAATTTTTGTTCGCTAAGAATGATCACTTTGAATAAAATAACGTCTATTTTTCAAATTATTGAGTAAATTTTGGTTACTGTGGGATCACACTTCTTATCTATACATATTTATACATATTAGGCCGGTTGTTAAACAATAAAAAACGGCTCTAATAACTACTTTCGATGAGTATTATTAAGACCGTCAAAACGAAATTCGCGGGAACGAATGGCCGAGGTTTCACTGTATAGTATCTACATATTACTTCATTATTATACATAGCAGAAGATTGTTGAAAATTGCTACCTTTAATTTATAGTCAAGCGTAATTCGCTTATAAATAATATGTTGCTATATACTGATAAGGGTATCGAACATTTCGTAGTTTATTACAAATAGATATCAGAAAATATTAACTACATATTTATTATTGATTTGAGCGAAATTATTTTGTAAGTATACAGAAAATCGTGCTTTTATTGGTTCATGCATTGATATGATTTTATTACAAACAAAATTTTGATAAGGTGGAGATTAATTAATGAACTAGTGTAAGATATTTCCAAGACATTTTATGTGCACACCCATACCTATATATTCCATAATATTGTGGGTATTAGTCACTTTATTATAAAACATGAAGCTCCAAAGGACATACTGTGCAAATGATATAAAATTTATACATGTATCTTTCCAATTAACGCGTTATAATGTGCAGAGTGTATGAAAACAAAAATATCCTTTTTAACCTCTAAAGTTGATGTCATCGGTTTTAATACGTTTCGTTTGTCGGCAGTCTGTATTATAAACAACACTAATCTTGGATAATTCTTTAGGATTTATTAAGATTCCTGTTTTGGTTGATAATTTGCAAAGTAACAAAATATGGTTTACAAATAATACAATGCATATTACTAGGTCATAGTGTAGACCGTGAAAAACTCTCCTGTTACCCATTAAAAAATATCCCGATTAAAACCATTATTAGGCAATATAACAAAACGCCTCATTATTGAGAAAATAGCTCAGAATTTACATGAAAAGTGCTCAAGTTTCTCGATAAATAAGATCATTTCGTGGAATAAGTCTAAATTAGATCAATTATGGACCCTGAATAGGGGTATATGAATAGAAAACATGATAAAACATTGAACCTCTACAGCACACCAACGCATACTCACAAATTATTACACAATTATCATTAAGTTCTTGTTTATTCTTCAGATAATGCATGTTAGAGTGCTGCAAGGAAATTGGTAAATAAGTTGAGAGATTCTTCAGAAAATAAAGTTCTAAATATACCTGTTTCAGGAATTAATATGAAAAGTAATCTCAAATAAACACGATGACTACGTTCTAATAAAAATAAAAGAATTTACATATCTATGTTATCTAAAATTTAATTCTTTTGAGAAATAATGCCACTTCATAAACTGGCGTCCAAAATTAAAGGAACACCTACAGTCCGAACAAATATTTCATTCATTTTCAAAACTGTGTAACTCGGAGAAAAATTATTATACGAACATGTTATGCACATCATTTTCAAAGAAAAACTCTCTACTTATTTTTAAAGGAAACCCCCTTTTTTATTTATTAAAAGAGAAATAAAAATTATTGTAAACATTTCTCAAAAAAGTCTATGGACTTCAAAAATTCGTAAATTTCAGCAACATTTTTAAACGAAATTCATCGAGTAAAAAAATTAGTTTATGGAAAATTAAACTTAATGGTATTACAAATTATGTTACTAGGTTTCTTATACCGTAGACTAAATGCACATTGCTATCGGAAGTTATGACAGTTAAAAGTGGAAAGTACGATTTTTTCATTAATTGTCAATAACTTCGTTAAAACTTGTTGCAGGAAATTGAATTAAAGTGGAACTGATAGAGAAACGTTCACACTACAAAATGCATTCAATTAAATTAATCGAAAAACATTATTGAAGTCCGTGGACTTTTCTTTAAAAATAAAAACTTTTTGCTTATTACATCAGAAAGTAGAGAGTTCTTCCTTGAAAATAATGTGCATAACATTTTTGTGTGATCATTTTTATCGGAGTTACGTAGTTTTGAAAATGACCGAAATATTTGCTCGCTCGTAGGTGTTCTTTTAATTTTGGACGCCAGTTTACTAACATGGCAGTTAAATACTGGCAGGTAAATATTGATAAATATGCTTTAAATGTTCGCAAGTTATATTTAGTATGTGGTGTATTGCAAGATTATTAGGTAAAATACTATTACAATAGAGCGTCGATTATCCGAACATCGGTTATCCGGAACGTTGGTTATCTGAACATAATTTTCAACTATTGTGGTTTAATATGGGAAGAAAGATTAACTATCTATCGCTGTTCGTCAATGCAAAAATTTTTTGTTTAAAAGACTTATTTTTCGTCCGGAGACTAAGTGTAAATGAGTGAGGCATAAAAACACAATCTTTGTTAACCCTACGACACCGACGGGCATAAAGTATCAAATTGATATAAGCGACGCACTATTCCTGTGTTGATATTTAATTTGGTGTGAAGAAAAAAGGACAACGTTCAAATAAAATTATTTTTCTAAGAAGCTATGTTAGATTAAAATATAACGTACATAAACATTAACACATTAGATACCTACTTGTTTCTTTTACTTTTCTGAAAAATCTATTATCTATACAAATCGATTATCCGAACTACCCTTGGTGCCAATTAGTTCGGATAAACGACGCTCTACTATAAAATGAGAAACAGCTAAAATATTATTGTTCAATGGACATATAATTAATAGTTGAAATAACAAGTGTAGAACTAACTTTGGTAAATAAGAAATTGTTTATGAACATTTTCAGGAAAGATTGAGATTAATTACCTTTTTGTGAAGTATGTAAATATTTTGATGGTAAGTAGTTATAGATAGTTATAGAAGTGTTCAGAATAACTAGTTTTTTAATTTTCGTAAAGTTGATTTTTTTAACTGTAGTTGCTTTGAAAGCGTTACTTCTAGTGTTAGTTTAGGTATCTTATTATTCTCTAACGCTTTCGGTTATAATACTTAATTAGATTTCTCTATCAATAACTTAGAAACCCTGAAGTGTATGGAATTTGCTTTAATTCAATAATAGCTTATCACAAGAACGAGACCCCAGTGTGTGTTCATAAGTGGTTTAACACTGTTACATAATGTTAATTGATGAACACAAGTATATTGCAGCCTACTAACAAATTAAGATTTTTGTATGTATCACCTTTTGTTTCTATATTTTGATTTTGCATTTAATAAAAAATGAAAAAGTGAACATTCATTAAGATTTGAGAAGTTGTTGGAAATAATGACTCTTTTTGATGTTTCTAAAAAGTTAGTTTCAAGGTAACGCAATGTCAATTTCATCAATCACGAAGCTAGTAAATCTTGCCCTATTAAAAGTAAAAAGTAGTAATAAAAATTTGCTATAATACGCTAGCATTTATTAAAAACTTGTAATTTTTTTATAACTTATAAATAATACTGGAGTAAAAATGTATATTCGCGGAAAAATGATTAGAATCCAATCAAAGAATGATCAATTAATTTTAAGATTTCTTAGAAAGCTAGACAGAATTTGTGCTTTGAACTCTTTCATAAAAATTTTACAGGAAAAAAAATAAAGCTACTCCTGTAATGAAATACAATGCATATATACTATTTCCTTGCAAATGTACCAGCGTGTGTATATTCTATTGATTAAGAAACCATACAAAACTGTAGCCAAAAGCCATACAACTAATATGTTGCAGTAAATGTGCATGCAAGCTTTCCGCGAATAACTTCCGCTTTGTATGGCAAAATGTGTTAAGAACACAACAAGATTTCCTTGGAAGAATATTTATGTAAAAATAATAGTTAGTAAAAAAATATCAATTTTACTCTAATAGAGATATTATCTATATCTAGTCTGAAATTTATCATAGGCAAATGTTAAATACATCTAATTACCACTAGTAATAAATAATATATGTGTATGAGAAATTATATTTAATATATGTATACTAGATTTATTCAGACATAAACCAGTGAATATGGGACAAATAATCACTGAATATTCCAGAAATGATAAGCCCTTCTTAATTTTCATTTTCATGTGACATATTGTACGACATTTAGAAGGTACCAATGATATAATGCACAGTTTGTTATAAATAAGATTAAAGGTTGCGAAGAGCGAAAAATATTTGTTTAGAATTTTATCAGAAACTACGTAATAAGTACGGCTATTTTTATAATATACACTTAAAGGTGAACTTTGCAACTACGTAAGGCAAGGTTGCTTGTGTATTACGAACAAATATGTATAACACCGAAGGACTTAATTGTTACAATATAAACTTATTTATTAGTAATAGAACAGTTTCATAGCATTTAAGAGATGCATCGAAACAAACTTGAAACCAATTGGAAAATCAAATTTAAATCCCCTTCATAGGATTTTTTCATTAACAATGATTTAAATAAGAATACGTTTTTAACTGTTATTATCGTTTTAGTCAGAGTATAAAACTTCCTAAATAGTACTGACGGTCCTTTTACTTTGCCTTTCAATTTAATGATCGTCAACTTTTACACGTGTATATTTTTAAGTCAATCTGTGCTAGTTGTAATGAAATAACGCATTTAAATTTTTATGAATATAAATTGTTACCTAAGTAAGAAACGATAAAGTACAATTATGGTATCTAAACTACTAACAAACGAAGTAATTGGCACACACACTCAATAATTGTATAAAATTGCATCTGTATTAAACTATCAATTAGAGTGCAGATGTACGTTTATTTAAAAACACGTGGTGCGTACATATGTTAATTTTGGATTGCAATATTACGTAATCCTCGCAAATTTATGTAATTAACAAGATATGTTTTGTAAAACGTGCATGCACAATGTATTCACGTATTGAATATTTTGTTTCGATTTGGTTCCCTTCGCCTAGAATATGCCCAATTTATAATTTACATGTATGTACTTTTATTGTTAGGCACATTTCCAATTAACTCCTTTTTAAACTAGTGACGTAAATACGTCTAGACAGGTACTAATAATTCTTTAAATTACTATGTCAGCAGTTTGTTATATTTATAAACTAGAACTGTGGCAGTATATTAGATAAACTAAAAATCAATTCAGCAAAGTTAATTGTGCAGTGCATATGAAACTTAAGCGTGTCAAACCATGGTAATGTTTGTAATCGTTTAAACTGATTATAAAAACACAGAAATCTAGGAAATTGAGTAGACACTAATGGTTACATTTATTAAAATTGTACGTAATTCTGTATCATCGCAAAAGGACTTTACACTGGCTGATGTCCAAACGTATTTTTGGCAAATTCCTCAGGACTTGAAAATGATAGTAAACTCTAGAAATATAATAATACAACAAGAATGTGTACTCTGAATTTTTCAATTATAAAAGCGTTAATATTTCAATTTATATATTACTAATATTATGTTTTTTTGTGCTACCAACGCAGGTTAAATTAGAAACTAAAAATATTGTGACCGGACGAAAAATAGTATTAGAAAAATGGATAGGTGTTTATTATATTTACCATATATATATATATTATTGTATTATGTCTTGTCTTTAGTTATTAACATTCTTCGCATTAGCATGCACTATTTAGAGTGTTTTTAGAGAGTATGTTGAGATAGTAAAAGATTTTGTATCCATTGCAAATATATACGTACAAAAACTATGGAATACTCAATACCAAGTAGGAGCCTTTATTTATTATTGGAAACATTTTGATAACTTATAACGATGAACATTGATAAATTTTGACCTTTCAGTCTGTTTATTTTTCATGGATATTTAGTAACTGCAGGTTTCCATACAATTTATTTATTATGTTCAGTGGTGTGCAAATTACACTTCACGTTCATTAAAAATAATGAAGTGGAATTACAATATGGGATAAAAGTATAAATATTAATGAATAATAGCAGTAGATTTTATAAATTTAGTTGTTCATATTGTGTCGTTACAATTTAATTTAAGTACCGACAGGTAAACCACATAGACGAAAGGAAAGGAAAAGCAACGTTAAAAATGTCAGGATTGATAACATTTGTCCATGAAATTATTTAAATTAGGATATGCTCATAAAGTTACTTTATAATTTAAATAAATTTAATGAGTGATTTTAGGCTTTCGTGGTTGTTTTGAATACCTAATAGTAGGTCTAGGTAAAAACCATGTTTTTATATGAACTACATAAAACACTCATATTTATCTCGTTTTTAATACATATGTCCCTTGCAATGGCGGGGGTGTCGATTGGTACTTTTCAAAGAAAAATAAAGCGTGGTTTAGATCTGAATCTACAGTTATAGAAGTAATAAATAAATGTAAACTTGACTTTGCTTTTCTTCCGACAAATATTCAAATAACACAATAGAACTACGCGTATGACATTAAAAACAGTTCAATTTTATTGTCTTGTAATATTGGAATTATTCTGCTACATCAACAAGTGAACTTGTTATATAAACTTGGCCTTTAACAGTAAAATTTTATTTATTCAGCACTCTTGGGTTTCAGAATAATTTAATACAAAAAAATTGTTCGTTCCATTTGAGAAGACAATGAAAAATATGTTATTGTATATTTGTGTATCTTATCATGAGTGATAATAGTAACTGTATGTAAACTCATTGTTTTTGTCTTTAGACAGCAATGATTTGTTTCAATAGGAAAAATATATAAAGTATACTTCTAAAAGTTGATGTAATTTTATTGCAACAACCAAATTATAGATAGGAAAGTTGTCTTAGTTTCCTGATAAATGTTATACATACTAATCTTCTATCTTTAGATATCACAAATGTACATCTGAATTGTGAAATGTGATCCCAAACAGAAAGTACGTTAAATTTACTTGGTGCAAATGTGCTTTTGAGTGTATGTACGTAGGTATATGTTCCAGGTGATCAACAATATATTTTTTATTATTTATATGAATGTGAAAGAATTTTAATGTGAGTAATTTTGGTTGGCCAATGTCATGTTGAATACGTTAGATGAAAATCCTTTTATTATTGTCAATATGAAACAATTTTAATATTTTCAGGTAGTTGACAATGATATGTATTAAAAGTTGATATTCAAAAAAATTTGTATGAAATAAGCACTAATGACTTACTTTAAATAAGGCCCTTTTAATTTCAGGACAAACAAAAAGTAAGTGTGCAAAAATATGTTAATTGGATAGAGACAATAGATAAGGTTTTACTGAATAATTTTCGGACTAGTTTGGTCCTAAAAGTGTTTTTATGTGGTAAAATGACCGTCATTTAATGCTGCTTTAGTAACCTATAAACCATAAAGGTTTTCCGTAAATAAAATTATCTGCTTGCGTATTTGTTTATTGCAATTAGTGCAAATGTAAAAATTTTGTAGGTAAATAAAATTATTCCGGCTGGGCTTATTGTCGGCCTTGGTTTTTGTTTTGACGTGCACAACCACAAACCGGCTATTAGGAGCTGACCATTCGTATCACCAGCAAAATTTGTGCGTTTCTAAATAAACTAGTTCTTGTTCCACAAGATATAACGGCAATTAGAATGAATTTGATAGTTACAGCTTGGTGGAAAGGAAATCGAAATTTGTGAAATTTTATGACGTTGTTTAGTGTTATTGCAGGGAATAATCGAGGGTAAAACGAAGGAATTATGTAGCTAATCGGACGGCACAATTGGCGGATGCGCAATAATCAAACATATGTAATTTTTATAAGGGGAATGAGGTATTTGCAAAATTGGGAAGTAAGTACATAAGTATATAGTGGAGAAATGTTGTGATGAGTTTGAGTAGTGTTGTGCCGATAAGGCAGCGACAACTCGTCTAAATTTCTTGTATTTCTGCCTATTACATCATAGAATAATTTGAATAATAAAGCAGCCGGTTGTATAAAACTCGCAATTCGAGGACAAATTATCGAACCGAAATATTTGTTTATTTCATTTTTGCGTCCAAAGATATTCATTTCAAATATTTAACGCAAGAGAAACATGCAAAATATAGGGATTCAGAAGTCTTTGATCTGTTGTGTGGATAATAAAATACACAATTGAAATTTGAGCTGAGAGTGCGTACTGTCGTTGTAGATATCGACTACCCAGTATCCAAGGTAATGTCTGGCGGAGATCATTAGCGTCATATTGTGAATAATAAAACATCAAATTGAAAGGCAAATTACACAACGCAAAAATGTTTCATCTTAATTTTGGCCTCTCTTTGTTGGGTTTTGGACGTCCGTTTGCATGTATAAATCAAGTTTGTGCTTCGGATTCACCGACGGGGATCATAATTCATGTAGAATAAACATAATTATTGGGGGACACGGATTGTACTGTTTGTAAGTATACAAAGCGGAGATATTTAAGGGTTTGCGTTAAATTGCAAAAAGTTGGTAAGGGGATTGTTGTGTAAGGGAATTATATGAATGCGTTAGAAGAGCTCAGGGAGGAATAATTTTCGAGCAATAGAGGATTTCCAGATACATAATTAAGTGACCTAGTGCAATCTGTTCTAGACTGCGGAGAGTGTGGAGCTCAACAGGTTGAAGTCCCAGACACCAAGGTCATGGTTAGATTTTGACGCTGGCAATTAGGACCGGCGCCTGGGCTTTAGAATGTCTTCAGGTTGCTGAAATAGCCAGGAATAAATACATAATACAGTGCGTCAGTGGAGGACGGGAACGTCCGCAGAATAAAACAGTGGCAGTGGACGAAGGCCAATGATAAATAGGCTGTTGTTTATAAAGTCCAAGTCGAGACAAACAACTGCATATTATTTAAATAACATGGCAGTTTTAAGTGGTCTCATGAACGGGCCAGTGGCGTTGGGAGTTTGACACCCGCCCACGAGCAATGCCAATGGTTTAAATAAAAGATAGACTAACCTAGGAGCAGACTCCAGCATATAGTAATTGGGAGCCGGTGCATGAGGAGATAGCCACTGGGACGTCATTTTGCAATTGCAATTCCCCGGAAAGTTATGACCTCCCAACATGTTCATCGCACCTATTCGCCACTAGCACAGCCTTGGAAAAGCAACCACCGCAAGTATTTGAACTGAAAACGTTGGAAAATGAAACTCTCACTTTTCGCGAAACTTGGTTCGCGCGGATAAAAGCAGCGAGCACATAACTCCGCGGCTCGAGTCTAACTGCGCATCGTATCCATCACGGCGTATAGGCGACCGCGGCAGCGGCACTTACCTTGGCAACAAGGGGCCACCTTCTGGTGATACGCACGCCTCTGGTGCCGAATCTTCCTCCGTTTCGCAGTCACCGCTGTCCATGCTGCTCATCACCTGTAACGTGAGAAACACTTATTCAACAATTGGTTTTTCGGTCACACCGCCTCGTCAACGTGCTGCCCATTGGAGAGGTCGGAACTTTTTATGAATACTTGTTGTAAGCGTGACGTGCGTAATAGCACCAAAATTATGTGTCTACATGTCTGCACGAGTACTCTATCGCGTTATTTGGCTGGACGATTTAGCAGCGCTGCGCTGCAAGAAATTCAAGTAAATGTACTTGCTGCATATGGAAATATATTAAAATTTTTCATGAAATATTACAGGAATTATTGAATAAAATTCCACATAATAACGTACTTACAAAAAGTACCAAGTTTACACAAAAAGATCGGTGAAATTCGTAACACCAAGCAAGATAAGAAATATTTTAAAATCATACAAATTTTAGGTTTTTTACTATTTACGTTTTTGTACGTAAGATAAACCATATCGTCATAGGATTTTAGCTAACTCTCAAACCTCTGCAGTCTTTTTGATACATGAATCCGTACTGGGCTGCAGTTTATTGGTAGTAAATAAAGCATTTTCCCAGTATTTAAATATTTATTAATAATCAAACGAACAATTTAGCCATCTGAGATGGCATCTTCAGGTCTCTACAAGAAATTTACAAATGAATTAGTATTTATAACAAAGATTTTCTACAGAAATATACATTAAATTAAATATAATCTGTCGCCTTGTTCTTAAAAGAACAGTTTAAATCTGGTTTAAATCCGGGTATTTCTAAATCTTGTTTATACACGTTAAAGCTGCATTGGGGAGGTTAGACTAAGTTAACCGCTAAAACTCCTTTAAACCTTAATAGCAAATTTAACTTTTTCTGAATAAGGTTGCTAGATTTTAGCTCATTTTAAACCCTTGGTGTTTTTATAGCAATCCGCTAATTTTGTAACATTTGGTATTTTTAGAACTCTAAGTTTTCAATTTAATTTCTATAGTATAATATTTTGCATATTTCTGAAGAAATATACTACTCCAAGGTTCTAGAAATAATGCGTGTGTATGTATGGGTTCATAAATCTATATAATTTAATGAAACAGGTATGTAAATTTACGGTGGTTTACTTCGACTAGAAAAACATTGCATTTACTGACATTACAAACTATGTAACTTACATTGGATGTGGATCTTTATTTAACTATTTGTTGGTAACTGGATTTACTTTAACTTATTATGTAATTTTTTGGACCCTCTAGTACATACATGTAGAGTTAATGCCGACGGGGATGTAGTCTGTCTGTACTAGAAAAAAATCCAATTAAAAACTCTTCTAAACCCAAATGCATGTTTCTTGTTATTGTAGGTACAAACTTGAAATTTGTACGATTTATCTTTCTTCTAATGAACAGTAACGACATTTTAATGTGTAAACTAAATATCGCTATTTAAAATAAAACTATAACTAATTATTATGAAATGCTCAAATACATTTAATGAAAATATTAGAAATAATATTAGTTCTTATGGGATAATAACTTCCCTTTATTTATAATATTTACAACATTTCTCCTTTTCATTTTTTCAAAAGTTCACCTGTGCGTTTTCCCCTTGTTATCTCTCTTCACTATTTTCCTATTACGAACATGAACATATTCTAAATGTACAATTTTATTAATCGTCCCCCACGTCCTTTCTCCACGTTACCTGGGACCCATGATGACCATTTATTGCAATTAATTGAGGATTGTCCATATAAAGAGTTGAGGATATTTTGTGGGTTAACATAACACTTTCGCTTTTTTTTTGGTTAATTTTATTTATTCTACGGTGCCACCCAGTCATCGGAGGATCTTCATCTAACTACAAAGTGCATAAATAACCATTTTAATACGCAAACTTTTATATGAATAGTATATTATTCTACTGATCCATAAAAATATAGATTTTTCAACGATAAACATTGTTGACTTAATTGTACATCAGGGCTTTCCTAAAACGACAAAGTTATATTTTGTTGTTATTTTGTTATATCCATTCTTAATGACTTCGATTAGCGTTATGAATGTTAAAAGGCGCGACTCTAATTAGAGGCGTCGAGGTAATTATAATCTAATGAACTTGAGAAGGTTAAAAACTAATAAAACTTTGTTTATGAGTGTAATGCTCTTTTTAATGACGATATACTAACCCATAGTTCGTGCATACATGAGCAAGAGGTATTTTTAACATTATCTCATTTACATACATTCTGGCATTGCATGTATGAACTAGTGTTTATGTGAAACCTACCCTTAAATAAGGTGTAGTTAACGTTTTTAATAATAGATAAAAGACACAAAATTTTTTACTCCTAATTAGCACAGTTTTCTTTTTCAACACACCAACTGATATGTATTTTCTTTAATCCTATACGTATATGTCATACCAATTAAGGAAATTAATGTTTTGTGAATACTTGATTAACTTAACAAAGTAATAGACTATCATAGACATACAACTCTCAATATCTTAAAATATACATTATAATTTATTGGCGCTACTTACAAATGTGGTTAATTTAATTCTATCTACTACGAAAACACTTATGCGAAGATGCAAGTGAGCAGACTGCTTACCGTTACTTTAGTTCTTGTTAATAACAATATATTCGAAATAACATCTAACTGATAGCAAAATAATTCTTTCAAGCCATTAAAGGTAGAATATAGTTGGCAAAAAATCAACATAAGTTTCTATTATTGAATGAACATCTCATGACTGTCCTGTCCATTCTGTTCGTGATTGGCTGAAGTTGCTGCAAACGTTGCCAATTCTAAATAAATACATAAATATGTTTCTACAATTATTCAGCAATGCAATGCATTTAAAAATCTACAGCGAGTAAGTAGTAAAAAATGGCATAAATATTCATTTTACATTTATATTGCAGTATATGTGATACTTTCAGTGGTGAAGGATATCTCAGTTTTGCAAAAAAGTGATAAATATTTCGCATCAAAGATTAAATGGCGAACATCTTAAAATCGTATGACCCAATCTAACTATAAGGAAAGCTTATCTTATCGTTGCAACTGCACATTACTGGAATAGTCCTCAGTGAATAACTGGGTATTTGTTAATGCTATCGGATATTTTCCATTACCTAGACAAGTCCAGTACTTGCGAAATTGATTTGATAATAAGATAACTTATATTAGTAATTTCAATTTAAAGTATTTTGTGAATTAGTGTCAAGGTACACGCCAACATCTTATTACTTAAAATAATAATTTTCTTCGGCGCACAAATGGGGCAAATTTATATATATGCAGCGGCCTAAAGTTTGCAACTTTAGCAGTGTTAATTTATCGCTTATGTAAGGACAAGGTTAAAGTTAAACTAAAAATCGATACAGCACTTTAACCTCTGTAGTATATGTAATTTAGATGTATATTAAATATATTTTGTACTAATACGTGCATTAATCATTTATCATGACCATGCAATAAAAACAATTTTAGGGCATTTAAAAACAAACTCTCTGCAAAATAGGCAATAAAATATCCAACTCTCCCCAGTTCTTGCGTACCAACGTATATTATAGTTAAGATTGTGAATAAGCCCATATGCCCATAAATTTATCAACAACAAAATATGTTTTTAGTGCAAATATGCAGAAATATCAGTATAAGGTCTTTGAAATGTTCTATCAAACCTTTATTTACCTTCAGATATCGGTTCGTATTTTTAATTGGGTTATCAGTGTATTTTCAGATAAGAAACTATAAATTATTTGTCATATCACATATTTTTATGTGATTTTTTAATGTGAATATGCGTTAATGTTGTTTCCTATACTTACTTATGGGAGATAAGCTTGAATATTAATTCCCACCATAACGTTAATAACTAATATTCATATAAATACATAGGCAAAGCAACTCCAAACAATCTTAATCATTGACATTGTACAAATATTACATTTTTTACACTTTATCGCGCGGATTAACGATTTAGTTGACAATAAAATAAAAAAATATAAAATGAATGAATAAGTATAAAATTTCAATAACAATATTAATAAAATGGTAAAGATATTCATCATTAATTATTATGTATTAACGATTTACCCACATTACTAAAAACTGATGCTCATAATTTGTTGAAGCATTAAGTTAACTGATGCAGTGACTTTAATAATAAATAAAACGAAGAAAACCTGCATTATCCCGCAAATATACATTACAAAAGCATCGACTGTAATATTTGAAGGTTAAATGGATATAAAAATGGCATTCATTGTCATTGTTTAACCCAGGCGTAGTGTTGAACGAGAAAATATTTGCAACACTTTGAAATAAAAATGAATCGTGTCTATGAGGTTCACGCGTGTATGAAGTGCACTTGGAAAATGTAAGTTAATGGGTGACATTTATTATGAGAATTTCAAAAGTTTTGTTGCACTTAAACAGTAGACTTCGCAACTAGAACCCACAAAAATGCGTATGAAAGTGCCTCAAAATGTATTGAACCCAAGCATTAATCTTACAACCATTGATATTTTGAGTCACAGCTGAGAGATATATAAAGTACAAAGATCAGTTAAAGTAAGAAGGCGGTTCGTTAAAATTGGGTTTTAAAATAAACGCGCAGAATATTAATCCTGGCTTTGATGTTGAACATTTTCAATACATATTGAAGAATTGCAGCAAGGATTTTTTTAGTTTGGTCATACTGCTAGTCGCGAAGGAGAATATAACCCTTAGAAAACCATTCAATAGAAATTTAATTAACAAAACGACATGAACAGTTCTAGTAACGTAAAAATATTCCAGACATAAAAGAACGACTTTATTTACATTCTATTTACAGAGAGGCAAATGCAATATAAATATGTAAAAGATAACTCATATTATTATTGATTGCGTGACGAAAAGTCCACCGTGTTATAGAGTTAGTATTATTTGAGTAATAAAAATAAAAGTGGAAAATAAAGAAGATATTACAGATTAATTATTTTTTCATAATTACCTATTTCAGAGCTTATATTTCTATTATTTTTACAGCATATGTAATATGTATATTTTTTAGATTTATTTCATATACTTTTTAAAATTTTTACAAAAAAAAATTATGAATCCTTATTTTATATTTACTTAGGACGCTTATTGCGACTTGTCTGGTCACAACTTTATGCCTTTTAAATATAGTCTCTGACTAGCACTACTATAAAATGCGGAGTTTTAAATAAGTCTGCCGGTACAGCTTTGTATCTTAAATATATTTGAAGAAGTAAACACGCGGTTACGAAAGGTCACGAATGTCTAAAATTAAATCTGTAGATAATACTCGTTTAAGTTCGGTTTTATTAATTCACCAATATCTTTTAATTTTGCACAAGTTACAATAACATGATAGTGCAACAGAAAGTCAGATAAATTAAAACATTACATAACAGACAGGACGCGGTGTGGATTGAAGTAAATTAAAACTGAAGCTTCTATTTTATGTGAGATGCATTATGAAGAGTGTTAAGAATAACGAAGTTTTCTTTAAAAATATTGTTTATATAAGCTTTAATGAAGGGCAAACAATCTTGTGCTATCAAAACTTAACAATCTCGTTAAAGAAGAATCGTCAAGTAATTTTCACTTAAGAATTGCATTTAGTGGTATTATGACACAAGTTTGTTAAAAGAGGAGTTGTTATGAAATACTAGATTTTTCACCACATAATATCTTGTAATATCATAAGTAATTGCTGCCCGTGCTAAGACATGAATATGATTATGTAACAAATGTAACGAAACTATTGATGGTTAATAACTTAATGGGTCGTCCTTTTACGATGATTTATGGACATGCAATCAATACCTTTTCAAGATCAGAACAATCGTAAGATAAAATTATTGTATGATATATGGGACGGTTATAAAACATTACTGGAGAAACGGTTTGAATACCGTTGTCAACTTGTAACTCTTTATTATACTCCACTAATTACTCCATCGCTACTGCAATTTTATTTAATCAATGGTTTAATTACTTATTACTTGTAAGTAAAAATAGAACGTTAAATACTTCACTGCAAGGTCTTCATCTTCAACATAATTAATTATTTAATTCCAAGAATGGCATCTAAGTTTATTGCATATACATCCATTCTATGAGATATCTTTTTGTTATTTCTGCCAATAGATGGTGGTCATTGTCCATTGAACAAACTATATTTTGACGCATGACTATGCAAACAGCAAATGCAATTAACGGCACGTAAACTCAACAATAAACTAGAAGTGTGGACACGTTTTATTGTAAATACGTAAGGACAGACAAGTGGGTTCAATAAATCCATAATAATTTACGTGCAAGACAAACGAACTCATTCAACAAAAAATATGTGGTTTTTGACATTACCCGTGATAAAAGGTAAATGATAAAGGCGGTACAGTAGTTATTTTTACTACGTTTACTTATTTCCATTACATACGAACGTGATTATGCACATGACGAGAACTTATTTTAAATTACACGGGCCTAAGCCAATGAACTAGAAATAAATGTCTGAATACTTATTTGTTAGCAATAAACTAAAGAGTTATGTGTTTCGTGTAGGTATATGACATATGTACATACGTGTGTATATACATATATGATTAAGATTTTGAAGTCATTTATTTGTTAATGATGAATTGTCATAGTTTAATTTATTTAGATTTATATATAAGATATTTCTTTCATAGAATGTTTGCTAATTGATTAAACGTCTTTATCAACATATTACAAAGTTGTTACATGTACATGTTACTTTTTATATTTAAATTTTATTAATACTAGATTAATTTAGTTTCTCAGGTGCATGGGATGATCTGTGTGTTCCTTGTTACCCAACAACAAAGTTTTTAGCTCAATTGTTTTTGCAACAGGAATATTATAGATAATTACAGACTGGAGTATAAACTGCAGGTTTCTATTTATAGCATTTCAACCTTGACTACAATATTCGCTTGGAATACAGAGACTATTATTTAATTTTCCATTTTAAAAGCGACTTACTGCTGCTTCATTTGCTAGTTTAGTTTAGCAAATTACCTAAAGAATTAATCATGCTAATTGTGCCATTACACTTAAAAGATATGAACGAATTCATTTATTAGTTATTTTATATTTAAACTCTCATTAAACGACACTTTTGAGTGTGCGCCTCCACCAATTGGGCTAACAGCTAATCTTATAATCGTAATTCAAACTTTAATTGTAGCTTTGTCTTACTATGTGGAAAAATGTTTGATAATAGGTTGTTTAAGGAGCGTTTACTGTTGTCAAGTGCAGTGCCAAATTAAATTGGAAGGTCGGGATACATGTCCTTTTGATAGGTACTTCATGAAGTAAATTCTGTGCACAATATAAGTGTGTACGCGGGCTATTTTTTTTTCAACCTCCGATGGTCCTGTGAAACTGCCAATGTGGCGGTATGAGGCAACAACGATTTTGCACTTCTTCAACTATAACCTCAGCCAGTTCTAAGCGTTCGACGCTATTGTGAGTTAAACTGGAGGAAATAAACATGACCACTGCGATAGGTTTTCCCGCCAAATGCGAGCTGTAACATTACAAATTTTTGAAAAAAATCGTGACCGGGAACGAGTCATGGGTTCTGTATGACTATCCCAGAATTGAAACAACAGTCACAACAATGGATGAGTTCAAATTTACCAAACAAACCCGAAACAATCAAAAGCTTTCGACTACTTACATAAAAAATCATGGCCACCGCCTTTTGGGATCAAAAAATGGTTTTGCTTGTGGAATTCAGATAGTCATGGACCTATATAAATGCTGAAGGTTACTGTGAAACTTTGCGACGGTTGCGGACCAGATGATGAGGTCCAAGACTCCATAAGACCACATCTCAATTCTCTGGCGGCAACATGTTATGAAGAAGGCAATGAAAAACTTGTGTACTGATATGAGAAATGCCTCAACTTAAATGTTGATTATATTGAAAACTACCCAAGGATATATGTAACTTTTGGTAATAAATTTATTTTTTTATTCTCATTAGTTTTATTTATATTTTTATAATCTTGGGTTTATAAAATAAGGACTATAAACCCAAGATTATAAAAAAATATATATAATTATAAGTCCAAGAATATACAAATATTTATTAGTTTTAATTTTATAGTCCAAAGAAAATAGCCCAAGTACATGGAACGCAGCTAAACGGTACCCCGAAATGTTATCCAGAATAATACATGCTACAGCTCCACAATTTGTAACGAGAACTATTATTCCCGTGTTGCTTTAGGCACTGTTCTCAAAACTTCAAATATAAACAATGATGTTTTCTAGAACAAGGGTGCGACATGACATTTGCGCCGTTATTTGTCTTCAACTAGATTCACTCACCTAAATTTAAATGGGAGGAGAAGGATTGTTATATGCATAATATAGTATAGAATTTCTGGAGAAAACGCATTTTTTTTTATACAGATATGAGTGACTGATAAAAATAAGTAATACATTCGCTTTAGCTGCATGTAATAAAAAATTACGAACTTTTATTTAACATTGTTTTTCAAAATTTTCAATAATACTATTTATGTCTAATGAAATAGTTTTGAAAAAGTACCGTTAGTTAACCCATCGAAAACCACGAGTCTGAGAAATGCACATAAATGACATTTTTGTGTTATCTTGCTCGTAACCTAAATGCATTTCAAAGTGTTCTGGTGCATTGAAACTCATAAAAACTGTGTTACAGAATGTATTCTATTCATTCTCTCCTGGACCTGTACATATCGTTGTATATTAGAAACAAAATTTTATTGTATTTACTGCTATATATAATATATGAGTAAAAGAAAAGAAGTTAAAATTAATTGAAGTAAAACATTCTACATATTAGATAAAAAAGAGTGAAATACCTTACTTTTATATGTTTAATTGCACGGTAGTTTCGGCAACCACTGTTGCCATCACCAGGTACATAAATTAAGAACAAATTGTAAGTTCGAAGTTTTTATTAATAAACATATAAAAGCAGGGTATTTAACTCTTTTTTATCTAAAGGTAACGATAGATACGCGAACCGAACCGCTCGCGAGCCATCGTCGGTTCGCCAGATTTAGCCGGGGTTTTGGTGGTTGTACCCAAAACTTTCAACATCTCAATAAGAAGAGAACAAATAGAAACTTCAAACTTTTAATGTTTTCAAAATGTATATTTGTTCCTAATTTATGTACCTGATGATGGCAACAGTGGTTGCCGAAACTGTCGTTTAATTAATAAACATATAAAAGCAATATTTTTCACTCTTTTTTATCTAATAAATGATGTATATTATCCTTGCTGGGTATCATAATACTTTAAAACATTCTAGTCACATAATTTTCGAATATAGTTAATTATGTTTGTGCGTAATGTGCTGAGGGGCTGGGGTTAAGATGACAGGGACATATATATGTAGACTTATGTCTAAATAGCATATTTCGAGAAAACAATTTCAGGTTCTTTCATAAATTAAGAAAATAATCGTGTTTTTAGAGTGCAAGTTTTAATCTCATTTTATGTATTTATTTAGTGTACTTTTAATGAAAACTTGTGTAGTTTTGTTTTACATTACAATATTTTAAAATACTGTTTTACACCATTATTTTTAAATAAATGATAATTAAACATTATTTGGTTAATAATAAGATGTGGTATACCGTACTTGCATAATCATTTACATATCCTGATATATAACATCTATAGTAGGCGCGTTTTCGCGGTAGGGTAGTTTACTTGAAAACTTTACAAGCTATGGAAATTTGTTTTGAAGACAATTTAACATTAAGGGCGGCATGCCGAAAGCACATTTACCCTCTGGGTAAGGTTAAAGGTAGGTTCACAATCTAATGTACCTGGTGTACAGCTCAAGTACATTACATTGTGAATCTACCTTTAACCTTGCCCAGAGGGTAAATGTGCTCTCGGAATACCAAGCTAAGAAAGTTTAACATGAAGGTAATTTAACATTAAGAAAATTTAACATGAAGACAATTTAACATCAAAAAAATTTAGGATGAAGACAATTTAACATTAAGAAAGTTGAACACTTTTAAGTTATTTTCATTTTGTTTGTATTTTAAAGGTGTTATTCTATCAACTAAATTATGTTCCATCCTCACTATGTGTACCGTCTACATTTACCTATTTTCTTTTCTCATCACTAGACACTACTGTTTATTGTCCAGAACTTCTACATTATTTTACGTCCTTGTAACTGGTCTCTGCTGTTTATCGTTTCAACTTCCACATTATTTTCCTTTCTCACGACTGGTCTCTGCTGTTCATCATCCTTTACTTCTTTATTATTTTCCTTCCTCACGACTTGCATTTATGAAACTCACTAGACTAATACATATTATTCCTTATTAATATTGCATACAATCATTGTTACGTGCCCGATTTATTTTCTTAAGTTTTTAATGTGTTCAAATTTGTACATAAACACTGTATATAAATAAGTACTATTCATTATATTAATTTAGCGCATGAGAAAATTTAGAGTCAAATAGTATTATTGTAGTTTATAGTTTTCTTTTATATGTAGTTCATAAGGTGTACAACAGATGTCGCTCAAATTTTCTACCTCCTTTTACGTTTGGATTATTTTAAATTAATATGGTCAGTACATTATTTGATAGCTGAGATAAGCAACGTTTTATTGTGACTGCTAATAGGAGCAGATATTTGACTTCAAAATTTTCTTTATTCATTTCACTTATACATATTTTTCACACAGTCTTAGCTGATGGCTGCAGATTGCTGAATTTCATCTTTGTTATTCTTGAACGAGCTACACATATCTTCTACAAATTTCATCTTTTCCGCAAATCTCATCATTGTCATCTTACCTCAGGAGATCATTTAATGCTGACTTCGTGTAGGTAGAACATTTTCCTAAATTGAATATTAAAAGAAAATTAAGTTTAATCATACGGATTTTCCTTAACGATAGCTAGTATTAAAATTAATTATCAACCGAAATATTGTCACTTTTACTACTTTGTATGTACTTCATCATTATTACTGAATATAGTTTTGTTGTTTAACTCTAAAGCACTATTTTTCATTTAGTCCCTCAGTCAATTATAAATATTTTCTACAAAATGTGGAATGGCACCCTTGACGAGGACAAATCTTAAGATCCAGGTAAGATTTCGAAGGCATAACTAAACCTGCGAGTATCACTAATTAGCCGTGGCAATAAGCATATTAAAAAATAATAAAAATCTTTTATTCGCATTTGACCATCAGGGAGTAACAATTCGTCTCTATCTACCAAGTTAGGGCAATAAAATTTCTGAAATTAATTCTGTACATAAAGGGGATTCAAATATCCCTATAACTTTTTGCTCTATATGACATATTGTTACCGTGCTGATGCAGATATCTTTTGAAAATACGTAGTTTTCAAGGTGTTTTTATTGCAAATTCTAATCCCATGAATGATTTTGCATACAATGATGTCCATATTGCTGCATACAATTTAATTAAAATCATAATTTATGAACTTAATCAACTTGTGCGGATTTGGTCACGCAAAAATATCTGCTTTAAATAGATTCTAGTTCCAAGGTAAGTATTTGGTGCCTGCCTATTCGTTATCTGATTCTGTAGGGACAGAACTTAAATTAGATGACAAAACAAAACGACTCAGCTGTCCGCCCACAATCCGTTAAACTGATTTCTTAGAGACTTTTAACCCGCTCCCTTCTGTCCCTATAGAATCAAATATCGAATAGGTAGGCGTCAAATATCTTGGAACTAGAAACTATGCATTTAATGTATTGAGGCAGAGATTGGTGCGTGCCCGAATTTGCACAAATTGATTAAGTTAATCAATTATGAATTTAATTTAATTTTATGCGGCAATATGGACATCATTGTACGTAGAATTATTCTAGGGATTAGAATTCACAATACAAACACTTTGAAAACTACGTATTTTCAAAAGTTATCTGCGTTTGCGCGAGCAATAAGTTATAAGGATATTCCAATACCCTTTATGTACAGAATTAATGTCCGGAAATTTACTCGTATTACCCTAACTTGATAGAGTCACAATAATAAATAATTTTTTTGCAACAAAATTTATACCGTTATATGCAGAATTACTTGCAAAACTGAAATATGGAAAAAAATTGCTCTTCATCATTATTTTAATAGATTCACGTGCGCCTGCGCAAAAACCAAGTGCAATAGAACAAAATTTTACTAGGATTTTTTAACTCTTTCTGCGCTGAGAAAATCCTTGAAATATTTTATTGCTCTAACATTGTTAATGACAAACGTTATTCAAGGTGAACGTCTTACGCGACACCCTGTATAGGAAGAAAGGTCTAACGACTAATTTTTCCACAAATCATTCTTTCATACAGAATTTCAGGATTTATTCAGCGTTTTAAAAGCTCTAAAAATCCAAGTAAAGTTTTGTTCTTACGTGCATAGCTTTTGCGCAAACACACATGAATCTATAAAAGTGATTGTGAAGATTTTGTGTATAACATTTCAGCTTGACAAGTAATTCTATATAATATGTACACTGGTATTCATACAACTAAGCCTACATTCCGATCAAAAATTTAATTAAAACGTTGATGATTTATTCACGTGATTATTTTGTAGCCTCCTGGCTATCTAATTTAAACGCACACACCTCTATTGAGAATTCCTTAAATTAATATGCAACATACTGAAGCACCTAAAAACAAATTCTCGATAGATATGTGCGCGTTGAAATTAGACGGCCAGAACTCTGCAATATAAAGAAGTGCATAAATCAGGATTTTAATTAATTTCTCTTCCACAATATGATTCATTCTGGGGATTGAAATTTGTAATAAAAACAATTTTTAAAGTATGTTTCAGAATTACTTGTCGAACTTTATTAGAATTTTTTGGAATTCTTAAAGAGCCGAGTAAATTCAAAATTTTTAATATTGAACTATGCAAATAATGCAAGCTCATCAATTCATTTGCTAACATTCCTAGGTGAACATCTAAGGTGCAATTCACACAGAGGTGGTGTATGGCGGTGGCGTGGCGCGGGGGTCAAATTTGACGTTTATTTGATGTGTTCGCCATTGCAAATGCATCAAATAAACGTCAAATTTGTCCCCCGCACCACGCCACCTCTGTGTGAATTGCACCTAAGGTGGGTCACCTTGTCACTATAATTTATCAAACTTAAAATCTAGCCTTCGCTGCACAGTAACATTATGGAATCATCAATTTGGATATTAGGGTTAAAGGCTTTGACCATTTAATCACCGATCGGGACTAGTGTGAGCTACGTGTTGTCTATAAATAAATACACATACTATCGTAATAAATCTGGTGTTTGACTTGTTATTGCATTTTTCTTTAATCTCAATAAATATAAACAATACTTGAAATTAGATTTTTTCAAAATACAAATATAACAACTTAAAAGAACAATTCATTTTATCTTTGTAATGTTAATAAATACCTATCACTTATAATTTGCTATATACATATATACAAACACTTTTAGCAACAGACAGTAAATTATTTCTCGGCAGATACTAATTGATGACATGCTTCTTGAATTGTAGGGTACTTATAATCAAAACCTAATTCTATGGTTCGTTTGGGAAGAACTCTCTGACCTTTTGTCAACATATTAGCTCTTTCTTCATTAAAGAGAATATTTAGAACGCTTTGAGGGACAGGGAAAAGTGCTGGTCGCCAAAGGGCACTTGCAAAAGCCTAAAATACAATCATTTAAATGTGAAAATTATATGCAACATTCCTTTTGTTTGAATAATGGTAAGAAGTTTATGTTATTATAAAAATTTGTCACTAACCAAAATATCTTTGACGATATACAATACTTACATTTGTAAATTCTTTATTGTTTATAACATGTGGAGCTACGCCATTTAAAACACCTCGAACACCATCATTTTCTATTGCAAACAGTAGTAATCTAGTAATATCATCAATGTGTATCCAAGGAAGATATTGATGGCCTGGCAATATGGGGCCACCCATTCCAAAATAAAAAGGAAGGTATAACTGTTTTATCATACCCCCATTTTTACCTAATACAACACCACTTCGTATAGTCACTTGACGACAAGGTATGTCAGGAGGTAAAATTGCGGCTTTCTCCCAATGAAAAGCCAATTTCGACAAAAAGTCATATTCTGATAATCTAGACTCTTCAGTATATTCTATAGTTTCGCTAGGTTCATATATTCCTACTCCAGAAATTGATATAAAAACAGAGGGTTTCGCTAAACCTTTTATGATAGATTCGGCAAATGCCGACGTAGTATTAACCCTAGAATTCCAAATGTTCTGCTTAAATCCATCACTCCAGCGTTGTTTTAAATCCAAAACATTCTGACCAGCAAGGTTTACCACTGCACTAGTTTGCAAAGGTAAACCATGTTTTTGGAGATCTTGCCAGGACATCCGCTGAGGACCAGGCATTCTCGATATGATCGTTACACTATAACCTTTGCTTTTTAATAATTTGCACAAATGGGATCCAATAAACCCCGTTCCTCCTCCTGAAAATGTTTGATGTAACAATATACTAGAATTACTGCACACCCTAGATATGCCATCAGTTTAATATGATGATTTAATAAATAGATTTATTTATATGACCCTAATGCTCTAATTAATTCCTCATATTATAATATGCCAGTAACATGAAGTACTAAAGATAAATGTAAGGAATTATCAATAGGTAAAATACAGAACACCAGTATTTTATACATTTGAAGCAAATATCGATGCGATTGCTGTTACTTAACATACTGAAGGCCGCCTTTTTGTATAATTTCATGGTACACCAAATTTCGGTAATTGGATTAGTACTTTGCTAAGCGTTCGACTATTATATGCACGCAACTTAAAATTTTATTGCAAATTTATTGTAACTAATTGCATTTAATACATCGAAATGCATTTTGTTACTGTGGAATGGGTATGATTGAAGAACAAACTTGCACTTTCACAAAATACTCTACAATTATATAATGAAGTTTCAGTGTTTGGTATATTACAAATTCCTTTTGAAATAAGAATGATTTTCAATATAAAGCAATCATAACTAACCTACGACAACATGTCCAGTTGCTCCAGCCATCGAAATAGTAATTAATTGTTTCTAAAGATAAAGCACACTTCTTCTATTAATAATATTTCATGTATTAATAAATTGGTGTTAATATTAGGTTAGAAAGGTTAGGAAATTCAAATCCATATGATATTCGATGCTGAAGATAGAAACTAAATAGTTCAATGACAGAGCGCGAGTTCTTCTTCTTACACCATTCTCAAACAGTTCCAGAAACTTGAGCATAAGATTTGTCTTCCTTTACTTTTAATGTAAATGTAATTAAAATAGTAATTTTACAAATAAAATACCAGTTTTGCTTCTCTCGTGAAATTAAGAAATAGTAATGTTCCTAAATAAAGTCAAAGCACATGTAATTTCCAACAAGGATATTTTTAAAGTCTAGTTTAAATTCCGTGAATCTGTTACATATCAGGTATAGACCTTACAAAGGAATATTTCTTATCGGTCAAGTTATATTAACAATCAATACTTAATAGTCACTAAAATTTAAAGAAAAATACAAGGAATCAAATAGTATTCTACTAACATAATATGTAACAGATTCACTAAATTTAAATTAGTGCACTTTTAAAATTGCCTTATAGCATATTTCACGAGTTTTGTATTTGTTTGGAAGCCTCAGTTTCTTTTAGGTCTTTTCCAACGACACGAATTGATAGTTCTAGAATCGTTTACTGTACTGCACAGGGTCGGCCCATTCTAAAATTTTCGTCGCCATACGGTAATTCTATACACGTGAATGTTTGGTTGCCTATATTTTGATCCTTAGCTGACCCTGTACATGATTCTTAAACTATCAACTCGTGTTGTTGGAAAGAACCTTTTTAACACTGAATAATTGTACTAGTACAGTAAAGTGTAGGAAATCATTTTAAACGCATAGCCTTGGATAATATTCATATTTAAACTACACACTAAGGGCGGCACGCCGAAAGCACATTTACCCTCTGGGCAAGGTTAAAGGTAGGTTCACAATCTAATGTACCTGGTGTATAGCTCAGGTACATTATATTGTGAACCTAGCTTTAACCTTGCCCAGAGGGTAAATGTGCTCTCGGAATTCCAAGCTAACAGTGTTATTCATAACCAAAGACTAACGTAGGTTTAGTTAGACCGCCATAAGTAGTTGTCAAAAGAATTATAACCTCAAAATTATGTATTTATGCGGATGATCGAGATTTCGTACAACGCGTTTTAAACCTAATTTAAACGTATTTTATGAATAATACCGTTTCAGGTTTATTCAAAAACAAAACAATGCTTAAATCTGGTTCAAACCGCATTGTACGAAACCTCGGTCATCCGCGTAAATACTAAATTTTGAGGTTATAATTCTTTTGACAACTACTTATGACGGTCTAACTAGACCTACGTTAGTCTTCGATTATGAATATCACTGGAAATGTCTCAATTATTAAATAAATTTAAAAGATAATCATTTATTAGCGCTTGCTTATACATATGAACAAAAACAAAGACACAATATAATTTTTCATTCGAAAAACAAAATGCTATCGATAATATTACGTGTAAATAGGAACAAACGTTGAACCGTGGCAAAATGTAATATATAACAAAAGTAAAGTAAAAATAAATACTCAAACTAGATATCCCAATAGTTAATCAATGCCAGTTTTTCATCAGTCGGTTGAACATGCGGCAACGCCGGACAGAGGCCACACTTCAACGGGACTGGACTAGGGCAAAAACTTACAGAGCTGCCACATGTAGATCAGACGTAGTTGTCAACACAAAGGCAACAGAAACATATACAGTTTCTTTTAAACACCTTATTTGTTTCAATAAGAGGCCTAATCTTTTACTAACTGGAAGCACCCTGTATAATATGGAAATATTCAAAATGCTTTACTGCAATGTAAACGTACCTTTAGCTTGGAGACTTGTCGTTTGCATTTACAACTCAGTTGGCATCAGGAAGTTTTAATAATAGGCGAGAAGTAAGCGTTGAAATATTGCCACCACCTATTTACCTTAGTTTTGCCCCACGTCTTCGACAAAAACAAGAAGAAATTCGATATTTTGAGTGTGTAGTAAGAAGAATTTTTAAATATCTTTATGATTAAATAGTTTATTTTTCAGAATCTGTGCACCTACGACTGAAAGTCATCAAAAGAAATAACCACAGTTCAATACTACATATTTTAATAACCATGTCATCTGAAAAAGTTCTGGTAGAAATTTCCGGTATTATCGAAAATTCATGTGTAAGTTTTTTTATTTTTAAATACCCTTAATTAGTAATGTGTCAAAATCATAATAATGAAGATATTATGCACCTTTAGGATTTAAACTAAATCAAGATTGTTTTCAATGATTGTGTACATTCGGAGATGAGTACGTTGTTCTCGCTTAAGTTACGTTTAAATTTACTATCTCATTCTTTATTGCACTATATTGTATCATTTATCATGTAATGAATGAAGTCACAGAAGAATTCAATGGAAAGAAAGAACAAGAAGTAGATGGTAAAATAATATTCCAAGTTTCATATGATGACAAAGTAATGTCAAAATTATTTTATTTAGTCAACATTCTAGATTACTTTTGTATTTTGCCAACGTGTATAGATTGTGTAAACCCAATACTCATTAGTCAAACCGTCACTGTCATATCTAGTTGGATCAAACCATTGCCCTGTGCATTACCAAAGCATTATAAATCCGAATTGTGACTAATTCGAATTGATAGAGCCCGGTCTAAATAACTGCTTTGCTCGTAGAGCCTAGCAGTGAATGTCTGTTGACTTCACCTTCAAATAACAACGTTCGAACATCATTTTAATCTGGGTTCACTGGTAATCCATGTCATTACTCGAGGGTTAAAATAGTCACTGGACTATCACTGAGCGACTCTACGAGCAAAGCTAGTATGATCTTAATAATACAGTGATTAATCTTAACGTACTCAAAATATTCTCAACAAAATAAGACCCGTGGAAAGTGAACTAGATTTCGTATGGTGGTTATTTACAAATATTTCGTAAAACGTTACCTAAGGGCATGTGCAGAGTGAATACTTGTCAATCTTTGCTACTTACAAGCGTCTATCGGAACATAACATCAAATGTTTTTAAATGTTGTACAGTGAGCAAGTTCAATAGTTGCCAATCGTAGACATGAAGTTAATGGAAGAAATTCAGACAAACAATTGACAGACAAGGGCAGGTAATGTGACTTTGCAAGCTTTTACTGTTCACACTTCAAAAATGAATAAGCAGTTCTAATGGTGTTCACTGTTCTAGTACGATAAGTCAATACAGGTGCAAATAAATTACACTACTGATATTTAAAAAAATAATTAGTATTTGCGCAAAAAATCATATTTAACTCTAGAAAACTAATAAGATTCCACCGAACAAGATAAGATAAAAATTTCGACAATAAATGAAAAAGAAGAAAAATGGCGAACAAATGCTTTTAAAATTTTGAAAATAATAACACTAGTAATACGATAATGTTAAAAAATTAAGTAATACAAAGAATTTTTATCTACAGGTACTAGAAAACCTCGTTGCCTTTAGTTTAGGTCTGATAGTTGCACTACTGGCAAACTACATATAAAATTAAAATATATAATGCATTAATAATTCAATTACGTACTCTTCAAAATGCAATCTATTTCTTGTAACCGGGTACCTTAAAACAAAAATGTTGTATTTTTTTTCTTTGGTGATGCCCATGTAAAGAGTTATAAAATTATTAGATGTTTATAAATAATGTACTATCTCCTTTTATATTTTGTTAAGTAAAGTTTTGGCACAATGCGTTGGCCTTTGTCCAGCTTAAATTTCTTTAAATGCTAATTATATTGTAAATGGTTTTTCTGTTTTTACAAAAGTGGTTTTGCATGTTATTAAATCTAAATCTTTGCTTTCAGAGGTCAGAAGAAGGATATACGTTATTGCCGTATGTTAAAGTAAACCAAGACATATTAGAAACAGATACAAATGAAACAATACAATATGTTCCTGTTAGTGAAAACTTAATTGCTACTGATATAATTCACGCAGAATTACAGGAAGAAAATAATGAAAGTGAAACTTTCCTAGAGGAACATAACTATCATCATAGCATAATTGAGTTTGATTCTTCAGAGGATGTGTATTTAACAGATATTGTTTCTGATGAGTAAGTAATATTTAAAACTTTCATAAATCGACTAGCATTTATCCGATTGACAATAACTAACTTTCAAAACTTTTTTTTCATTATGTGGAATATTCTATAACTATAACTCAACTAAGGACTGATGATTCAATGCTTAGAAAGCTCTATTCGACTGATAAATTCGGTGAGACCTTAGGGAATTTATCAGTAAAATAACGCTATTTGAGCATTTTAAAGTCAGTCTTAAAACTATACTAATTTACTTAACATGCTTCCCAAACCACCTACCCTTTCTACTTTAAATCTTTTTTTTAGTAGAATAAGGGTGAGATTTAATGTATACCAACCATAAATGTCTTTTAATTTGATGTCCAAAACGAATACAAAAATTGTCTATTTTATAAACATTATTATAAATTTATGCATTGGTTTAAATTTTCTTTAAAAAAGGGAAATGGAACATTATTTTCCAATTATCCAAGTTTTATTTTGAAACCTTTTTGAATTATGTCTCCACCAATCACATAGTGTGCTACTTTAAATCATTGTACATTCTTCCTTTATGTTTTATTTCTTCAGGTGATAACACAATTTTAAATATTTTTAGCAGAATCGTACTTCAATGTCCCCATTGTGATAAAACTTTTGCGACTCCTGTAACTTTAAACAGACATGTCAGGACCCACACAGGAGAACAGCCATACCGTTGTGAATTATGCGACAAGTGTTTTTCACAACAAAGCAATTTGTGGAAACATGTCTTGATACACACTGGTGAAAGACGATTTGAGTGCCCTTTGTGCAAGAAAAAATTTTCACAAAGAGCCAATATGCAGAAACATTTACGTGTACATACTGGAGAAAAGCCATTTAAATGTTCCGTTTGTAATAGAGGATTTACTCAAAGAGCAAATCTTAATAAGCATGAGCGTGTTCATACAGGTTTGTACTCACTGGTACTAGTTTACCTATAATTATTAATTTTTCAAAAAAAAATCACATTTAAACTTTTTGTCGTTTTCAAAATTTCTGTAATGCTAATAAAGCCCTTCTGTACAAGATGAGTAAGCGTATCAAATATTTACAGAATTATTTTTAATGTTTTCAGGTGAAAGACCTTATGCATGTAAATATTGCTCCCGATCGTTTGCTCAATTATCAAACATGCAAAAGCATCAACTTCTACACGAAGGCATAAAACCATATTCTTGTCAGATTTGTTTTATTGCATTCACTCAACAAAGCAACCTCAAAAAACATTTGGAAACACATAACAATAGCAGTCAAGGAAAACATGTTTGTGGCTTATGTAACAAATCTTATAGCCATCAAGTAAATTTACTAAAGCATTTAAAATCTTGCTTTGGAAAACACTCTGATAGAGAATTGGCTGTTAAAGAAGAAGAGGATGAAAATGAAGATGAAAACTGTAAATGTGAAGACGAACATTAATTTTAAAAAATATGTAAATTTGTTGACATGAAGGTGATGAATCCATTTTAGTATATATATTATATAGTGTAAATTATGTTTTCAACTTATAGCGAAATATCGAAATTTATTTATTTTGTAGGTTTTAGCATGCCTATTCAAAGGTTTTATCTTATTTTGTGAATATTTAGGCCGTAGCAATATGGCGTTATTTATTTATATATCAGACTAAAACTTTTATTGTTTTTATTGGGATCTCCATTGTATAGTTTACACGATGTATGATTGATTATTTGTTAGTTAAATCAGGAAGAAAATTTAAATAAATATTTTAAAATTGCTCACTTGATGGATTTTCTTGCACACAGTAATTGAATAAGTGAGATAAAATGTAAATCTTGAACATTTAAGGTGATATCCAAGAAAATAAAACATAATTACAAATTATTGCATTATTTGTTTGTTTTTGAAACCCCTTGTACCAAATGACTACTGCCACTGATATCCGCTGTGTACATAATTTTATAGATAAGACAGGGTGACAACACAATTATGTAATTTATAGTTGTTTTATTAAATATGTACTTTTGCAACAAGAATTACATTAACCGTCACAACACAGATCTGGTACATTCACTTTTTCAAATTTGGCTCCACTTATTTTTCCTAAATGTCTATCATAGCAGGCTAAAAATGAACCGCAATTTTTACAAAACAAATTTAGTATGTTACTACCGCCGAGCATAAATGGCAAAAAACATAATGGCCAACATCCGAGTAAACATAATGCTCCTAATGAAGATTTTGCTACCTGGAACAGAGTTAAGTATGGATTATCTTCAAGACAAGTCGTGTCTGTAACAATACGTAGCAGTAATTGAGTTTATTTATTTCATTCTTGAATTCAAATCAGAAATGTTCCAAAGCACATTTTCGTACTTAACTTATAATTTAAGAATTTCTTTAATAAATAAAACTTTGTTGATATACTTTCCCAGTGAAAATTTATTATTGTATGTAGTATAGTAGATGACCGTTTTCGCTTTCATTTCGAACCCAGATGGTCAGAATTTGTAAAAATATACACATCATCGGCGGATCAGATCAATGGTAAAATAATCATATGCTTAATATTCCTAATTTTAACGCATACCTTATTTCTTTGCCTTCTTATTAATGGTGGTCCTGTTTGACCACATTCTGGACATGTCATGTCATTTGGTCCTTGACTCCAACTTTCAACTACATGTAAAGTCAGGAATTAGCTAATTTAATTAAACAAGTTTCAATACCATTCTGAACATTGATGAGCATGAAAAAGTAATACAAACAAAAAAATATAATAAAGAATTAAATAAATATACCAGTGGTCTTAAAATTTTTGTGGCAGTCGAAATCATAGTCAGCTTCACAGACACATGGATCACACTCCTCCAAAACCCTTAAGTCACCAACAAGTCGACCTTTTTGTTTAACTGAAAGAAAAATCACAATTTCAATTTAAAAGTATAATTTTCGAGAGAGGTATCGTAAATTTCAATAATCCACAGTTTTTTACAATTAATTACTCTAATATTTTTAAAGTGGTTAAGTTGCTCCAAAAAGTCCCTTTCATTTATGTTATGGTGAGGCAAAGCAGAGCACAATCCTTTCGAATAGTTGGAAAGGAAAAAATAAATTAAGATTAAGTTGAACTTAATCTAAAGTTATTTACTTACAACGTTAATGTAAGTTCTCTTTTCAGTATTTTAATATTAAGACAATTTATTGATATATGAGGATTTGGAAAGCCAAGCCTCGAAAGTAAGTTCTACCTTAAAAAAAGATTATATGTTCAATAAATTACTTTTTATATCGGATAGTGCACTTCGACTCATATCATTTTTGGTATCACTCCCAACTTCGAAATTTATTATGGTGAAATAACCAACATCTTGGTCAGGGTGATCATAATAAAAGTGGTCAGCTAACAATGATATCTCTTGTGGGCCATAAAATATCGTATTTCCACATAGTTCGCAAACCGCTTCCGCCATCTATGTAAATATTTAATATATTAATAAGTAATTATTGCAATACTTGCACTTACCTAATTAACACGCCAGATTTAAATCAAATACATATTAAAATAGTAATTACTGTTATATCTTTACATTTCGAGTAGATTGATTTAGTTGACCAATTTTTAAATGTCAAGTCTCAAAAACAAACTGTCATGTTTTCGGATAGCAATTTCATTTTTAGTTTTCACATTTAAATTCATGTCTAAATATTATTTTAGTCGCCATGTTACGAGCCCTATTTACATTAAATTTTATTGTTTTTTGATCTTTTATTTTGAATTATTAAATATTTGTAATAATGGGTATAATAAGGTCTTATTGTATGTACAGAATGTTTTTTTAGAGACTGGCCAGAGGACGGAGACACATTCTGTATATATTTTCATCTCGACGTTTCGTTATACTCACTGGTTATACAATAATAACTTCTTCAGGAGATTTAAAGATAATAAAATTTGAAATTTCCTATTTGACATGTTATTGTATATGTCAAATAGGAAATTTCAAATTTTATTATTTTTAAATCTCCTGCAGAAGTTATTATTGTATAACGAAAAGTCGAGATAAAAATATATACATACAATAAGACCTTATTATACCCATTATTACAAATATTTAATAGTTCTATTTACTATTTTGCAAATTACGGTTGGAAGTTACATAGGGGGCCAGATGATTCTGAAAGTTGGCAAAGTTTCTGAAAGTTAATATTTCAATGTTTTTTCGGACTCTGAAAACGAGAAAAATATTTTACTAGAGTTTTTTTAATTCCTCGTGTTGAAAAAAAATTTTCAAAACCACTGCCTAAAATTGAATCAAGTCAGTACAGAACAATACACACAATGCTAGTTGATTAAGAGGTTTTATTTCTTCTCAAAAGAAAAAAAGGCGAAAGTTTTTTCTCCAAGAAAGTGTTACTGAATGTCCAGTGATGACTAGATACCCTTAAACTTGCCTACCTACCGTTTCATGTACGTTAAAAATCTTTGTCAAAATGTGAGAACAAGAGATATTTTTATGCATTTTGTAATACAGGGAAACCTCGGTTATTCATTTCCACGAGTTTTGTTTTCCTGCATATATCGTCTTAGGCCCACCGTCCCAACGAATACCTATGTATTGAAAGTATTTAAAAACAGCATTTATCTTGAAATGGTAGAAATAAAATTTCCAGTACCTTCCTGACAAAGTCGTTGTATATTTTTCACAAGGCGACCGGTTTCGCCACTGTTTTATGGCATCATCAGGTCTTTGTAGTCATTAATCACCTCCTATTATGTTTTCATTAACATTGCAAAAAGTTTCCATTATATCCGTTCTCTGAGTTTTATTCTATTTTATATTTTCCCTATGGTTTAACAAATTAAAATCTTAGACATACACAGGGCATTAACAATTCGGACTAACAGCTGTTACGCATAGACAAGTAATGTGATTCCAGACTAACCAAAATTTGCTTAATAATTTTGAAAATTGACTTTTGATTAGAAATTCAAAGTAATAATTCTTAGCGAACAAAAATTGTTGACTTTTTAAAAAACTATAAAAAAAGCTATTTTTTTCAATTACTTTACACAATTTACGTATGTTTTAATATAATATGATAAATAAATAAGTTTTCTTAATAAGTAGTTGGTTATATCTAATTTTGTCATATTTAGCCCGCTAGGATGGGTTTCCTGCAATAATCGTTTTTTATAACGGGTCCCTACAAAGACAATAAATCGAGGATTCATTGCATAACAATCACTGGATCGGGAGGAAAGAAAAAAATGACTGGACTATTTATATACATTTTCATATATTTGAAGGTGTTGAATCCATATCCAAATGACATAACGCATATGTCAATTAGTTTATTAACTGTACTGTTTTTTCTGACAGTCAAATAGGTAATGCTGATCCCTTACTTTGCCATTGTGCTATGGATAGATAACAGGAGCCGGAGCTCTCCGGAGCCTAGCGTTTGTTTAAACATGAATTCAATAATACCCCAACGAAAAAAAGTAATGAAAATATAAACTTTTTTTTATAGTTTTTGCCAACTTTTAAGACTGTCTGCCCCAACTATGTCCTGGTTATTGTTTTTTGTTAATTAAAATACGAAGAAGTTTCATAAAATAATTTGTCAATTAGGAAATTTCAAATTTTATAATCTCCTGAAGAAGTTATATTTTATAACGAAACGTTGAGATAAGAATATAAACATATAATTTTTTAAGACTTTATTATACCCATTAATACAAATATTTAATGGATATTATTTAGGACCGGTATTTCAAAAAAGTTAATCCTGGTTTTTCAAGTTATGCATACTTTTACAAACCACAACTATCTTTCAGCTGGGAGGTTAGATTATATAATTTAACATCCCTGTCTTTCAGTTAGTGAACCGATCAACTAACAGGAATTTTTAAAATAGCAACAGCTGATTCGTTAACTAATTGAAAGACAACTGTCGTTTGTAAAAGCGATCCTTACTGAGTGAACGGTTGTTAACAATTATAACCTCGAAATTTATTTTTTACGCGATTGAACCAGATTTAGTAGACTCGTGTTTAAACCAGATTTAAGCATTTTTTATTAATAATATTGTTTCAGTCTTATTCATATCAAATGCTTACTTAGATCTGGGTTAAACACGGTTCTACTAAATCTCGTTCAACCGCGTAAAACCTAAATTTCTAGGATGCTGCTCAATCTCAGTTTAACCAGGGTAAACGAGTAGTCTCAATTCCGCTTCCCGCCAAGCCAATGTACTTTCTGACCATGCAAGATGCGCAAGGGACCAAAACAAAGGTAAAGCCACAGATATCTGTGGTAAAGCTGTCAGTCGGTTTAGTGTTCTCACCAGAATTTTAAGTTTTATCAGGTTTTCTGATTTTATGTATGTCATTTGTGTCAGTTGGAAATCCCTCAATTCAAGTAAATCGGACTGTAAAAGATACGCAATGGTAAATATAACTATACAAAACGGGCGACATCAAAAATTATGTAAAAAAAAACGAAGTGAACCAACCCGTTAACCCTGGTTTAACTTGAAAACAGGATTAACTTTTTTATAATACTGATCCTTAAAGGGTCGGGCACACACAACGCGGTCTAACGCGGCGGACAACAATTTTTACTGACAGCGCATACGACAGACCGCGTTCTGTGCGCCCGAGCCTTAAATTCTTCGACATAATCTTTGGTATGGTGTTGTGATTTGTCGTAAACTTCTTTTGATAATAGAACAATGATCTCAGATAATGATTTGTTAATTCGAAAATTTTGTTCTGGAAAGGAGAACCAAAGAAGAAGAAGTCCCTCGGAAATGCCCTCTAGCGGCCCAGTGTATACACTAGCATTACTGTGTCCAGCCAGTGTAGAAGCGCAGTTCCAATCGAGAAGCGTTGGTGATTACTCGTGGATTTTAAGAGTTTCTTTGTTTGTATTCTTTTTTTCTTGTGGTTGGGTAAGTCATACCTTTATTTTTCATGTTTCTCTTTTGTTGTGATCGGTAGTAGCCTAGTTAATTGATTTGGAGCAGTGTAGTGTAGAGATATGAGGTTTTTCAAATTCTGACATAAAAAAAGACATTTTTCGCAGTTGACTAGCGTTGACAAATGGCTTACTATGGGGGTCATTCTAATTATGGTGGTAAGTTGCAACGTTGCAGCTAGTTTCCACGGTAGTATCTGCTACCGTGGTAACACCGAGTTATTTAGCAATTCTAATTCATGTGATAGATATCCCAGTTGCAAAATGATATTTAATCCTTCGCAATAGTTCATTGCGCATGATCTTATTGCGTCGCACGTCGGTTTTCGAAAAGGATAATTTGTGATAGGTATTAATAAATGATGGAGGCCGAGAAAAGGTAAGTTGATTATATGTTCGTATCTGTAGCCACATTGGATGGCAATGCTTTTATACTATTTACTAGCAGACGTACCCGTCCTTCGAACGGAGTTTGAAGAAAATAGTCTTTTTAAAAATGGCGAGTGTGGAGAGTGTAGAAGAGAGGCGAAGACATTTTTACATATTTTATTTTCTTCCTCTTTCCCGTCCGTTCTCGTCCAGCTCCATTCTGTCGCGTCCTTTCCCGTCACACCTGTCCCATCCCGTATCATCCGCCCCGCCGCATCTAGTCTCTTCCTCCCTCATCCTGTCCCTTCTCGCTCCATTCCGTCTAGTCCCTTTTTCTCCCTCCGTCTCGTCTAATCCCTTCCTTCCTTTTTTATTTTATTTTAATTGTAATTTATTTTATTTAGTTTCATTGAATCGCCAGTTTAAAGGAGGGAATAACTACCATACCCAACTTTTTGATTTAAACGAAAAAAAAAAACAGTATAAACACGTTGCTTTTCATTAAATTAAAATGAAACTTGAGCTGTAGCTCACGAAGAACGTCCCGTCCCGTCTGGGCCTTTCCTGTCTCATTGTGTCCGTTTCGTCCCTTCTTGTCCTATCTAATTCCTTCTTGCCCGTAATATCTCGTTCCGCCCTGTGCCGTCTAGTCCCATCTAGTGCCTTCGTGTCTCATCTTATCCCGACCCGACCCTCCTGTCATGTTCATTTTAATACTTTGTTGCCCCGTCCTATCATGTTCCGTACCATTTCTGTCCGGTCCGGTTTCTGCCTGTCACGTTCCATCTCTTCTGGTTCCTCCTTGTCCCGTCCCGTCTAGTAGTTGCGTCATGTAACGTCCCGCCTAGTCCCGTCTGTCCCGTTCCGTCTCTTAATGTTATATTCCATCCCGTCTAGTCCCTTCCTGTCCCGTCCTGTTCTTTCCCGCCTAGTCCCTTGTCTCGTTCTGTCCCGTTCCGTCTCTTCCTATCATA
>JAWQRP010000026.1:0-53944 GCA_033557875.1 Quadriops clusia | reverse complement strand
GGTGGTCAGATGAATATGTAACATAAAAACTGCCGCTTCTTTGGCGCGCTTCTGCCGCTTCTTTGAAGATCAAACAACGCCGCGTTTTTTGCGTTACATATTCACCTGAACACCCTGTATATGCATTGTACAAGAATGAAAAAAAACGACGCCGGTTCTCTATACTTGCGTCAGCATTAATAAGCGAAACAATCCGATGAAGTAACGAATGTAACTCCGGCTGAGCAACGCAAGACGGGAAATGAATGAAATTCAAGAACATTAAATTCCACGTAGTGAATGACCAGCGCATACGTTAGCAATACAACGCAAATAAATTGTAACTGTGACTGTGCGCAAATGTTTCTGCTGAACATCGCGAAAAATTGCGACTCGATGTAATATCTTCTTATTCTCTTCTTCACAGTTTCAAATTGAACGTTCGCTTCACGATATTATTGTATTTGCCGCAGGAACTAATACAACGCTGAAAAGTGCATTCGTGATACAGAGAGGTGCAACAATAAAATTTAGAATACAATAACGCAACCACATTGTATTCAACAACACAATCATAAAAAAATAATTGTAAGCACAGAAATGCAAAGGCTTCACAACAAATAATCTTTGCAAATAAATCCTGTGATGAACATGAGAATTCGGGTGTGATGTAAGGATTTAGTATGTATCATATATAAGACGAAAACATATGGTTTTAGAATAATAATAAAAGTAGGCTTAAATTAAGCAATGTATATTTTATTTATTTGATATATTACTATATAAGTGTCTTTTTACTTTCTCGCAGAGAAAGTATAGTGATCATGCGAAAAATTTTTTTTGAGATTTTGATGATTCTCGACGTTTTGAGTGATTTTGAATCGATTTGGCCCTTTTTTGCTTTTTTGTCCCTCTGTATGTGTGTGTGTGTGTGCGTGGATGTGTATGTGTGTGTGTGTGCGCGTGTATGTGTATGTGTGTGTGTAAACACGATAACTCAAAAACGACTTGAGCTAGATCGATGAAAATTGGTATATAGTCATTTGAGCTAAAAAATAAACTCTTATCAACTTTTGGGTTAATTCGGATAACCGGAAGTGGTAGTTTACCTGAAACGGAAGTGAAACTCTTTCATGTAAAGTGCCTTTTTGCTTCGAAGTATTTGTTTCAAATTTTGTACCAGCTTCAGAAATAACGAAATACTCACAGATATCAAATTTTAGCTTAATCCCTCAACCGGAAGTGGTAGTTTACCTGAAACGGAAGTGAAACTCTTTCAAGTAAAGTGCCTTTTTGCTAACGAAAAACTCAGATATCCAATTTTAGGACAATTGCTCAACAGGAAGTAATCTTTTTTATCTATATTTTTTAAATATGCATGTGTATATAATATGAAAATTATTCAAAAATCACTCTGAATCCTAATATGAATATGTCTTATCTTGTCTAGTACAATTTAGAAATATGCGAGAAAGTCGAGTGGAGACCACTCCATATTTATTAAGATTGTATCTGTGATTAACCGTAAACTTTTTAACTGAACTGCATTATTAAAACCTTATAATATCAATATAATTCAATTTTATTCCAAAATTGGCGGTCCCGCGAACATAAAGGAGCCGCTTACAAAATTTAGATTTTTTTTAATTTATTTGTTTAACAATTGCTTGTTTCCACATTGTTGACACCAGAATTTTCACCCGTAACTGGGGAAAATATAGCCAATATCCAGACTTCCACCTGGTTAGTGTATTCTTTAACGTGCGCGTGGTTTAAATTTCAACACATGGAACAACCGACTTTAAATCGCTCCTGAGCCACGAGCCGCTCCACAATTTTTCTCAATTCGAAAAATTACCCTATCACTGCTAAAAGCCATCGTCTTCGCACTAGGTCACCACGATAATAAAAAATGTACAGAACAACCCTTTGGCGAAATATATTTGACCATAGCTATAGATGTACTGTGTTCGAATACATCAGCTGTTCAATTGCATCACGCCTGCCTTGCCTGCAGTTCCCACTCACAGCCGTTATGTATTTTGTTGCCGAAATTCTAGCCCAACTCACTATAAGGATACGCAGACCATACGGGCAACAATAACAATTCTAATAATAAAATACGTAATGCGCAAAAGATATGCCGCCACCTTCCTTCCCTCCCAATGGTTCTGCTAAAGGATTAACACACCGATTATTGTTATTATTACCATTTGTATTCAGTGATTTAATTCTAATCGAAAAGGGGTAACATCAACAATATTTACTACGCAGTACTTTTTTTTGCATATAGTATTGAATGTATGTATACAGAATTGTACATTAATATTGCAAATGTGTATTGTAGATTAAATTAACGATTAAAACAACATTTGAAGCAATTAGGGTTAGAGGGAATTATTGTGGAGAATAAGTATTGAGAATTAAAAATAAACATACGCAAGGTGGCGTGGGGGTTTTACGGTCCGGCGGCTAATTAGCGAAATCAAAGACGTATTTATTTAAGAGTCGAAACCTAAATTGAGGTCCAAGCGGTCGCAGCGTGCCTTGCACGGAACCTTAACATATGCGACACGACACATCAACATCAACATGGCGGGACAACAGCTGTGTGACGCCGCCGGTACATTTAAATCCTGCCGCGCCATTCGAAGCCTCATCTAGCCATCGCGGCCTCAGCCGCCTGCGAAAATTAAGCGCTCGGCTCGTCGCGTACTGGCGACAGAGGAGCTGTCAACGTCGCCGGGAAAAGGACGCTAAACGTCAAAATCATGTGCGACAATGTGACGAGCCGACGACACTGACGCGCCGCGCCGTTAACGAATAAAGTGTATTCATGTGGGAATAAACATGAAGGCATGGCTCGCACTCACCTGGTGATGTTCGCTAGGATCTCGACCTTTTCCTCGCCGCAATTTTCTTCTAACTGCACTTCTTCGCCACCAACAAAAACGGACATAATCCCTAGGGCGCGAATTACGTCTGAACGGCGGCGGCCGACGCGATTATTCTCTTCACTTTTCAAATCACACAGAATTTATCGTTTATCGCTCGTACACGAGAACGCGGGACGAGAAGCGTACGCTACGCCTCAAAGCGGTTTTCTGGCAGCGCCGTTTGGCGGGAAACAGCTGAGACCCGGCTGACGCCGATCGAATGTTCATACGCGCGGACGCTTTTCCCTCATTCGCCTTATATTCATGTAAATACCTGGAAACCCCTTGCGAATCGATCACCCCTAAGATGTGCGTTGGGTAGACTACCTCTTTTCACCGGGAAAGTGCGTAATTGCACCCTGATTACTGATAACATGCCGGTACTGTTTATGACGCGCATTAATCCTAGCGTTGGGGACTCATCACGTCTGCCAGCTGGCGCTTGGGCCCCGCCTATCGCGCAAAACCGCTCTAAGCTACCTTCTTCCCTCTCTTTCCGTCCCGCTCCCGGCCCCCACGCTCGCGTTCATTCCCTCCAAAATTTCACTCCAGCCGTGGTTACAACGCTCTACAACAAACACGCACAACTCACAATGCACAATTATCACAACCATCCCTTTATTTTCGTTGCCTCGTTATAATTCCTACGACAAATTAGCAATAATAATAAAAATTAACGCTCTACTCGGGGAAACTTTATTGTTCCTTCTTTAAATCATTTTTCCTCCTCCTACATACAATAATAATTTCCATACTTGTTATAAATACGATCTCCGAGACTTTCTTCCATCCATCGTCTCTAACATCTCATTTAAATACATTCTTCTTTAAATATATATAATATTGTTACTATTACATTATAATAAAGCACAAAATCATGTTTAATCTGTGTACATCGCAGCGAGCCGCCACTGCATCAGAAAAATAAAAACCCTCGTATAAATATAAATCAAAACAAACATTTTTAATAGTACAACATGTACCCACACGTTCATGTATGGACATGGATGTCAAACCACAAACAATAGTTATGTGTAACCAATTCCTTCTGGGATTTGTCGAGATTTCTTCATTTCAAATCTAAAGTTCAGCTGTTCCGATAGCGAGTCTATGTTCCTTAAGTTGTGTACTATTAAAATTGTAAGAAGACAACATACTTAATTGTTACGATTATTAATAATAGTATTAATAATAATAATAGGCACTATAAGAACTTTTTGATATTAGATTTCATATGGCGTGACTGTGTCGGGTTTATCTTCTGTTTGAGCTGCTGGATGAGGTCGTAGATCTTCAGGGATGGTCCCACTTTACCTCCTGTGTATTCAAGGATGTTTTCTTTACTCAGATTCAACATTGTTTTGCCATCCACTTTCTAAAAACAAAAATTTTACCATTAGCTATAAAATTCATATGAAATTTGCCTATTACACCTAAAATCTTGGCTGTCATTCGGCATTCGTCCGTTCATTTTTACCAATACCAAGTTATACAGCCACAGATCCTTATAATTGACACCGTTATCTTTTCTATCTTACAATAATTTCATTATTCAGAACTATCTCAAACACAAACCTGTTTATTGTTCTTGATGTCTTACCTGTTTACTAAAGCTATCGCAATAATTAGCACAATCATTAACCCTTAAGAATTGAGCAACATCAAATACGTTCCATTCCAACGGGCACAATTCCCCAGATTCCGAAGAACCACCACTACTATCTACGAGTCGAGGTATGAACTTTGTACTTGTGGTACTAGACTGAAATAGATTAACAATGAAATTATCATTAATAAATCAATTCATTATATTATCTCGGTTCTTACATTAATATAAGAAGTGGCCTTTCGTTCCGGAGGGGGATTCACTTCAGAGGCAATAGGTAAGCTTTGGTCCGGTCCTGCAGGTTCTTGACCCGTCTCTGGCTCAGCAATGTCTTCCTCTACGTCCATCTCCAATTCTTCCTCCTTAATATTTACTTCCGCGTTGCACTTCTCAACCTCAATCTTCTCGTGCTTAATCAAGATTGGGGGATTTTTTTGTGCTATTCCGCCTTCTCGAATTTTCTTCTTTCTCCCTCGTTTTTTCATCCCCTTTGGAGGCGTCACAAGCTTTGGCATTCCCTTCGTGGGAACCATCCTGGGGCCCTCTAATTTATGCCCCACACTTTGGCACCATCCTATTGGGTAAATATCAGTACTATCGCAATCCAACCATTGATCATACTCTTCCTCCCACCCGTCGAAATGCACTTTCAGTAATCTTCCAACGACTCGAGCTATAGTTGCCACACAAACTAACCTCGGATCCATGAGATCAGCCGCCTCAATTTTCATTCCTTCAACAAAACCATGTGCTGGAATATGATGGTTAAAGAGATTCATGGTAACTGGGACGTTGTTTGTGTCTTTGAGGTAGCTGTTCCAATTAAAGGTAGAAGCGTCGAACCCCTTGGGTGGAGTCAAAGGAATATTATTCCTTTGGCAGAACCCAGCAGGAAAAATACATGGCGAATTCACATGATAACAGAACCAATCAGCACCTGTGAGATCAGATTCGTACGTGTCAATTCGGATCATTATATAACCATGATTTAAAACATCCATGACAGTAGCTACGCAGATAGAGGAGAGATTCAGGGGATCTATTGCTTCCAATTTCATCCCAATACAAAAATTAACATTGTTGTTGTCCTTCGAACCCACTTGAAAAGAATTGAACAGTTCTTCCGTTGCATCGTCTTCGTCAAAGATGCCTTCATTGATTCGTTCCAAGTAGTTCTCAGGGGCTACTAAATTATGGCCCACCTAACATAACAAGTACTTAATATTGCAACTCACTTAATATACAGTATACTCTCTCTCATCCACGCACCTTAGGACTGGAGACTCGCTGATAAGCGAATCGCCGGTTAAAACGAAAATTATCTATAAATTATTCCGACTGTTGATTCTCCAAGTCCTAATTCGTTGGCAATATTTTTAATTGATTGCCCTTTCTCTAATCTTTGTATTTATTACATTTGGTTTAATTTCGATAGTCACTATTTTATGATTTCATTTACACATGTCCGTGATGAACTGTACTTGCCGGTACAAATGTTGGTCACTAACTGAGCATTTCCACATTTACTGCTGCTTGGATAGAAACATTGAAAAAAGTACCAATTCCATCAAAAACACCGTCTATAATTTCACAGACCATCCCATGAGAAACGGCTATCATTGCAAGCGATTGAAAATAAGGACAGAGATAAAAACACTGTTATTTACTTGCTGTGACATAGTGTTATGGCCTGTAGAATTATAAACGGCCTTGGTATACCTATACATTTATAGCAAGATTTTTCTTGTAATCTATCAGCACATCGGTTTGTGTCCAAATCAAAACAGTGGTTATACGCAGTCCAAATACACGGTAATTATTGCAGACACGGATAAATCGACTCGCGGTTAATGCGGCGCTGGATAACAGGGAGTATATTGTAATTGCTAGACTATAAAACCAGGTCTACATTTTTTTTTCAAGAAAAATTCTTACATTATAGAATTAAAAACTTGTTTCATTAAAAAAACAAAAAAATCATGTTACTAGCATTTAAAAATATACCTTTTTGGCCCATCCAACAGGATGTAATAGAGGTGAGTCCTCGTGGCACCAAAATCCGGCATCCTCTGTATGCATATCGTAATATTTCACATTTAATCTCTTGCCAACAATTTTCTGTACCATAGCAACCTTCACCTGAGATATGCGGTTCTTATCGACGACTTCAAGATTAAGGCCACATTGGAACCGAGATTTCATGCTATCACTTATTTTATTGCTGTAGTTTGAAGGGAGAGTCCGTGCACCAGTTAACCGTTTCCTTAAGAAGTCTTTCCAATCACCATACTTATCTTCAATTGTCTTCGGAGGTATTAAGGGTTTGCCCCTTGTGGCACACCATCCCACAGGATGTACTTGATTCGAACACAAGGATACCCAGAAATCTTTAGAAGCATTCTGGCCGAAACCTTCGTACCGGAGAAGTGCCTTGTATCCAACTATTTTCAAAACAGTTGCCACCCAAAACGAATCTGGGAAAGCCTCAGAAACATTATCACAATCGGTGTTCTCAACTTCAACTTTCATTCCGACCATAATATTATGCCATATATCAGACATAGGGGCATGTTTAAAGCAAGCAACTGATGCTGCCCGGAAAGTCTGGTCGTTTAATACTGGGTCCCAATCATAAGAGTTAGCCAATTCGGCAGTTTTCCTCCTTATCAATGGCAGTGTTTCATCTAGAGGTGTTAATACTGGATTTGGTTCAAGTTCTGGGAGTGCCTGGTCAGATACATAACCATTAAAATCTTCAGCTGGCTCCATCCGGAACCGGTGTTCCGCATATTGCTTTTCAGGAGTGGTTTGCGCAGGTAACGGTTCAGGCACCAACCCACTGTAACCTCGAGCACAAGCCATGCTGCAAAATCGCCGTTGACGTGTGTAGAAGGCATGTTTCACACCAATGGCTCCGCACTTTTGGCATACAGCTAAAACGAGAAACATAACATTAACAATAATACCAAGAGAAAGAAATGAAGTAATATTACAAAATTAAAATATTTTACTGAGTGATAAACAATTTAATTAACGATTACGGAATTTAAATGCAAAATTACTAACCAAAAAAATAGTTCTGTATTATCTTGTTACAAAAGATAGAATTAAATTATCAAAGACAACCTACTCATGTCATTGAGATCCAAATTCATTTTAATTGTGTTGATTAAGTTTTAATCGTTCAAATTTGTTTTGAATTTAAGTCTTCAAGTTGAACATTACAAAGATAAATTGAATTTTTTTAAATTTGTATTTAATAATCTTGTCAACTCTTTATTTCTTTAAGTTGCCATGGATTTTATCAATTCTCATAAAGTTTGATTGAAACTGTCAAAGTTGTTTTATAATGTCCAAGTTTCATTCAATTGCGTTAATTTTCTATTATAAGTATAAACTTACATTTGTTAAGCGGTGAAGAAATAAATGGCAAAAAAATTATTATTCATAAAGAGAATAAATACATTTTACATAATCAGTGTAGAAACTAAAGTTCATTGAAGTCGTTGGTTTCTAGGTAAGAGGCAGCCAGTCCAGCCAAAAATTAGCATATGTAGCAGTAGTTTGTACTCGAAATTAATTAAATGCTTCGAAATGTATTACTGTCAAAGACAAGTCTCTGCGGAGTAAAGTGACAGAAGCGATTCATACTGTCGCACAATTTATGCAGAAGGAAGCACAAGACGGATTTGACTTACTTCACAGCAGTTATAAATGAATCTGTTGCAACGATATAAATTTATCGTTGATCTGTTGTCATAACGTTAACGCAGATTCGATAACATGAATGTATTCTCTTTATGAAAAATGAAAAATTTTGCCAATACTGATATGTGAAAATGTCATTAAGATAAAAGTTTGTGCATTACTTGAAATTACTAATAAAATAATATAAAGTGAGTCAAGAAATAATAAATATTTTACTAATAAAGTAGTTGCTATTAACATACTAGTTCTGGTTTAGCTACAGCGGCTAAAAACCAGATGATGCATAAGAGTAAACTGCCCTTATTTATTACAGTTCGGCCGCATGTGTGAGTAGATGTGTCTCAAGTGGCTCCGACGCGCTATATAATAATACTGTACATCATTAATACTTTATTATGGTCAAGTTCTGAAAGCACATTTACCCTCAAAGGTAACATATCATTGTAGTATATACCTCTGGATTTCATGTACTAGAAGCAGATGTACCTAATGGCAAAAGCAAACCTATAGCTAACGTCATCTCAAATGACGCTTAGAAATAGATAGAAGGATTTCTGTACATTACCCTATCTTATTTTTAAGCGTTATTTGATTTGCAAAGGACTGTACATGACAGTTTTCAGCATATTGACAACTAATAAAATAGTGGTTTCGTACAATTATTTATTATTGACGTGAGCCTTAAAGTCTCAGGCACGATTTGTATTTAAAACGTCTTTACAGGTGACAGGGATAAACGATACAAGAGCTGGTTTGACGATTAAATTCATCGTTTTTGACTGGAAATTTCTTTCTGGTGTGTAGTGATAAATTCATGTTTCGTCTGCATTGATAAAAGAACATACATATTAAAATGAGCTCCGTTTTTGTTCCACGGTGGGCAAATGCGGCAACCATCTTGCCGATATCTTTAACAAGGTCAATTTTATGTGTTCGAGATCATTACAATATCAAAAATTTCTCTAATCCACACCCGGCGGTCCACTAACACATTATCAAGGATTTCGTTGACTATATCCACTGTTGTCACCTCAATCAGATAGTGTTATTAATCAAAAACAAATGTCAGACAACCTTTAATTGAATGAACCAATATTATGATGATTATTTTGCATCTCATGCAATAACAGCCTCTGATTGGTTAGGTAGTGTGCATTTATTAGTGATAACACTGATAAAACACCCTGTTGATTTCTCCTAGCGACACAGTTCCGTCTCTTAGTTACTTCTGTCTTTTGGTGCTTTAAAAAATTAAAATGTCAAATAAACTTCAAAATGAAGAAAATTTATTATGTACCTACTGGAGATGCAAAATAATCTAACCGAATCGCATTTGTGTTACTAATTTTATGGGTAAATTCACTCCTGCCTCCTGCTTAGGAACGAGAATTGTGCAAATTTGACAATGAAAATCCTCCAGCACTTCGGGCTGTCGAGTTTACAATACTTGTCAAATTTGCACTCTTCTTCGTTCCTAAGCAACAGGCAGTCGTGAATTTACCGATAAAATTAGTGCACTTATGTGATTACTACAGATAGTTGTTAAAAAGGAATTCAACCACTAACGGATATTATCTTTCACCATGTTTACAATTGGTACACTCGTAACAGTTATCAAAAGAAAAATACTTGATAAATCAGGGTGGCCATCACTTCGTCTGCGTAAAATTCTGTGTTTTCCTGGTTTTCACTGATCATATATACAGATTTCCCCGACGTGAATTTTGCAATAATGATGATATTTAACAATCAAATGATAAACTCAAATGTTTATTTATAACAATAAATAATTTAAAAATATAATCTCTAAAAATATAAACAATATTATAGCACAAATAACCAGATAGCTCCTCTAATGATTATACTCTAGTAAAAACTCCCCATGAAATTACTAAATATTGAACAAAGTACATGATGAAAATTGGTCAAGAAAAAGATAACAAATTAAGATATACTCTAGAAAAATAAATGATCATTATTAACCCTTAAGATGCAGCAACTCTTCATCGAGTTTCTGAATTTCTTTTTGTAACGTGCCTATAATTTTCTTTCTTTTCTAAATAATTTGTTATTTATTTTCTTTTTCCTGCAGTGTTTTATATCTTAGTTTCATTTTATAAGTTGTGTTTGGATTTTTTACGCATCGTATTATTTCATTACAAATTTCAATGTTCTCGATTCCTCCAGCATGTAGAACCTAGTCATATATATAATACGTTGGGCAATGAATGAGTCCTTTATCATATTGTCTGTAAGGCAATTTTTGTTAATTGAAAAATCCCTTTCAATTGTTGCTTAGCCATGACTCATAATTGAAACACTTTTAATAAATTGCATAAGGGCAGTGAGTATAGAAATTGTGATAGAGACTTCACCTTACGGGAAATTAGACGATCCGTTACTTGTCACCCACACTGTCCCCTTGTCTCCAAACTGCCGATGACAACAGTGGAGTCCCCACAATTTGCGGTGACTTAAAGAAGTTTAGGTAGCTAGGGGTAGTAAAATAATGTTAAGCGCTGAATATTGTTCATCTTAGGAATGTATTCCACGTGTGTTGGTGATAGAATCACAGTTAGTCAGTTACATGGAAGTATAAACTTTAAAGTTCTATAGGCATTTATTTCCACCTGCATGCTTACATATCAACGCGCAGAAGGCCATTATTTGGACAACCCTCACTTGCGACACATATGTCATGAATAGATTGAGAAAATCTCAACAGAATATTTGACACCCGAAAAATGCATTGGGTGACATGTCTATATGACGTCCTATACTCACTGATCAGGGATGTTTAATATTTTTGAACAAGTTTGAAAAAAGACATAATGTTGCATGTTTGACATATTCTTTCCTTCACATTGTACTTCTTTATTTATAACAAATTTTTCAAAGTCTGCAATTATTGGGTCAGATAATATTGGCGAAATTCTCTTGTGAGGGAGGAATACTGCCAGGCAAATCTCTAAACGTTTTAGGCATTGGATTTTTAGATTTGCTGGCGATAAGAAATCAAGTTCATGAAATAGTTTGTAGATCAAAGAACTTCTAATAAATGTTTCTAGAAATTTGTAAAAAAAAAAAATTAACCTAATAGAACCTAACGTAAGATTTTTGGTTTCGCATAAATAACGTTACATCAGAAATTCTGTGAGTTTTTCTAAATTTTGAAAAAAAATTCTAGGTTTTTCAAAAAAGTGGCCACCCACTAAATCTATTTATAGTAGAAAAATCTTGTACATTTTTTGCTTAATTGAAAGTAGATGTCGATGTGCAAACTAAAAAATTAGGGCCATATATTAAAAATTAAATAAAAAAACCAGACCCTTTTTGCTGATGTTTCGGTTGAATTTAAACCATTTTATAAAATGGCACTTATCAGACGGACCCTACCGTTCTATTCTTGTACTATAGTAGACCCTAAATTTAATATCAAATTTACAAAGAGTGTGTCCTTTGAGTTCTGAGGAAGGTAGGAGTTTGAATACAATCAAAACGCAAAAATGGACTGGTTTTTCATTTTACCCTGATTTTTTGGTCCGCACACCGACATCTATTTTCAATAAATCTGTTTGCAATGATATCCTTTAGACCATGTGCCATATATGGTTAAAAACAGATACTTAGCCCTCGTATATCCAGAGAGGTGTTTTAAAAGTTAGTTCATTAATACACCACCATCTTCTCCTGAATGTATTTGAAGGCACGGTATATTTCATGATTAATATTAGAATATCTAGTTCTTGAAAATGAGAATGATATTTTAAACTTTACAATCATATTGTTTATGTGGAGAGGCATCATCTTTTGGATCAGGATTCGAAACAGGAACATTCATTTACAAACATAATGGTAACGCTACTGGTCACCTGTGTAGTGTGTCTCTAAACAAAATAATTTCGTATTATCGAAAAACTATTTCCTGAATTTCCTTGAAAAATAATATTCATTGGAAACTAATAATCGGCTAATGTAATAGCAATAAATTATCAACAAATAGTCAAATTCTCATAAGGTTCGGAGGTGTCACTTGGGATTATCTCCTTGTCAATAAAATAAATTATGAAATGGAATGTGAAAATATTTTTAAACTGATTTTCTGATATTTTATTTATTTATTATTTATGGCAAGGAAAATATTTCTAGTATATTGTGAATATTATTGTTAATAACAAATATGAAAGTTGCACAAATATGAGAAAATTGTAAAAATTTTCCAATATATCATTAAAAACTGTTATTGCTTTCTTTATGTATAATCGATAATATTAAAAACATCACATTTAAATAAATTATTTCGAGAATGTAAAATAATATATTATAAAGAATAAATAATATAATAGAGGGATAATTCCAATAAAAATCACTTGTTAGTTGAAATTTTTATTTATTAATTACCGGTTTCGGTCCAACACCTGGGCCTTCTTCAGGTACTTAAGTCAATAGTGAATAAAACTCTTTTCTGTGTAACACGTTGGAAGCCGACCACATTGCTAACCTTCTCGTGTGTTCGTCATAAAATAAAGATTAACTGATGAAGTGTCACCCGTTGATTCCAAGTTCTGATTTTTAACCCTCAGTTTTATTCATTGTTGACTTAAGTATCTGAACAAGGCCCAGGTGTTGGACTGAAACCAGTAGTTAATAAATAAAAATTTCAACTAGCAAGCGGTTTTTATTGGGATTATCCCACTATTGAACTCAACATGCCGAGGATCAAAATAATCATAATATAATAGACATTAAATTAAACCTCGATATAACGGACAAAATTTTGTATGAAAAAAAATAGTGGTTCTCAAATATGTATAAGATTTACTTAACTTTAGTTACAATAAAAAAATAAATATTTTATATTTTTTGGTTATAACTTACAACATATAAATAGACGAAATTTGAGTACTAAGGGTCTACATTATACATGTTTAAATCTAAATGTTACCGATCACAAACACAACACTAATGTTCGCAATCCAAGAAGTGTTATATGAATCCCCGAGTTGATTTGCGCATGTTCATTTTAAAATGCCATGGATTTTACACTAGTCTATGCAAATTTATGTTTAATTTATTTACTGGAAGTACGGAGTGAATAAATACATTTACTACTTTATTTACTTATTTTTTTATAACGGACACCCCCTCACTCGCATTAGTCCGTTATATCGAGGTTTTACTATATTTTAATTTCACCAATAACGTGTTTTCATTTTAGGAACTGTTTCTGGTCCGTTAACATCTGCATTTAGGTTTCCAACTTAAAAATACAAGAAATTGTGGAAAAATTAAATCTTGCCAATCCAATGAGCACCCCAATAATAGCGAGACACCGTTATTTTTAATAAAAATTAGTAAAATATTTTGTGGACTGTTTGGGTTTGCTCTTCATTTCTCTAATGTTAATATTTTTTTTCAACCTTCATAAAATTCCTGCAAGTCTAGTGTAGGGTTGGTCTAGTGGTATAAAGCATTTTCAACTTTGTAGGTCTATCCATTAATTGTAAGGTAATTTCAAACTGAGTTAGAAAATTTTTAATGACATTTTAATGTACATAAAACTCAGATTTGACATATTAGTTTTTTGTTAATAACTGGTGCTATTGTAAAAATGAAAATAATGATATCAAATAAATCCATTTCAACAAACTGAACAATACACCAAAAAGAACAAATCTTAATAAAATGAGATACGTCATGTTCCAGTGTACATGACGAATGTGAACTAACCCTTTACTAATTACAAATAATGCAACCTGTGAGTGGTGGAACCTTAATAAGACGAAACTATTACAAATCGTTCTATTAAATTGTCTGTAGTAATTGCATAAGTGCACTAATTTTATTGGTAAATTCACGACTGCCTGTTGCTTAGGAACGAAGAAGCATGCAAATTTGACATGTATTGAAAACCCGACAACCCGAAAGGCTGGAGGGTTTTTATTGTCAAATTTGCACGATTCTCGTTCCTAAGCAGGAGGCAGGACTGAATTTACCCATAAAATTAGTAGCATGAATGCGATTCGGCTAGATTATTTCGCATCTCCAGTAAGTACATAATAAATTTTCTTCATTTTATTAAATACACCTACATATAAATACATATTACCATATCTTTCATTTTGAAGTTTATTTGACGTTTTAATTTTTTAAAGCACCAAAAGACAGAACTAACTAAGAGACTGAACTGTGTCGCTAGGAGAAATCAACATGGTGATTTATCAGTGAAATCACTGATAATTGCATATTAACTAACCAATCAGAGGCTGTTATTGCATGAGATGCAAAATAATCGTGTAAATATCTCTGCATATACACAATTTATGACATACGGAAGGGCAGAACTTCGTAGTAGAATCCTTGTAGGTATGTAAACAATTTAATTCCTTTTTGTCAATTTTAATAAAATAGGTCTATGATGGAAAATTTATCTAAAACACAAAGTTATGGCAGTCCTGTGGCATTCCACCTCTTGCAGATTTCATTGAATTATATTTAGCAAACAATAGTATTTCTTCTATTTTTCACACCAAATTTATTAGTTGAAGTATTAGAATAAAATTTCTTAAAACCCAAGTAATTAACCCAATGACAATTTTGTTGTTCAACTTTATGGTATGTCACAAAATTTAAACATTCTATAAAAAAAAAATTAGTTACCTAATATTCGTCCTATTTTATTCCGAATGTATATTTTAAATCAAAGGATCGTGTCTTGTGTGATAGTAGAAAAAATGTTTAAGCTATTTCAAATTGTTAAACAACTTTCAGCAAGGAATGTATTAAATTGATGATTTTGTAATAGAATTAAAATATTAAAAGAGGGTTTATAAGAGAAACTTACCAATGCCATCTTTTTGAATGGGTATTACGGAAGGATCGGTATTGCTTTGGTAGGCTATCGGTGTCTTCAGCACCAACCCAGGATGTTTAACTGGCTTAATTTTTCTTGTAGGGCAGGGTAATGTCTGTGTAGATGTAGTTATCATATAGACAGGTTGAGAACTGTCCTCATCCATGTAGTTCGAACTATCATTACTATCCTGTTTTAAATCTACTAAATTGTACATGTCTAAACTTTCCATAGGCTACAAAAAAAACATACTGTATTTGAAAACTGTTATAAAAGATAAATTGAAGTATTACTGGAATAAAAAAAAAGTACCATAGGAGAATGCTGAACATTCTGAATGTCTTCAAGTGATTGGTTTGAGGTACTATGATGTGAAGGAGTGTAATAAGGACTGCTGTCTTGATCCAAAAGCAGTTCTCCGTTGTCGGGGGGCATCAGCCCCAAGGATACATCAGAGGCAGACTGTCCTGCCCCCATCCAAACCATACCCATGTCGGTTACACCCGGCATGGTGTAAACTGAAAACCCTAAGGCAATTAATACCAAATTTTAAATTAAAAGATTGCCATGCAAAGCTCTAAGCAAAAGCTTGGGCGACAAAAAAAACAAGAATCTGAATAAATATTAAGACACGTTAATTTCTGTCGAAAAGCTTGCCTACAGTGCATTATGTACAGTCTACACTACTATTTCTCAATAATGAAATCCAAATCCAATTTAAATATGATAAACAACATACACTTCTATTTATAGATTAACTGTGAGCATATTAGTGGACAAAACAATTGTGTTACAATCAATTTAATACAAGCATCAATTTCAAATCCATTCAATAAAACAGTAAATTAAAGTCCCATTCAATTCTTTGAGATTTAAACAAAAGTTATTCGCGATTTTTTAAGTTGACGGGCAAAATCCATGCGAGTTAAAATAAGTCGTAAGTGGCCAGGCTCGTTTACAAAGTATCGTTTCAATTTCGATTAAAATATTCTATTATTCCGTTTACAAATTCGTTTTAATTAATTCTTATTCCTCACGTATTCCCCGGACCTTTCCAGTTGAGCACAATTAAACAACCAAAGTGGTCTGTGCCCAAAACGAACAAATTTAGCCGCAAACAAAAGAATCGAGTTAGTGGTTAGCTTATAGCGTGCATATTGCAATAATTACCCTTGGGTAACAAAAGGAAATGGGGGTCTAAAGGAATATCTTACCGTTCATATCGAAGAGCCTTTAAAAGAGGGCGACCTTTCACAACGAATTCCGCAACATTTTAATAGAAAATGACGCGGGAAAATTCTCTATTTTCCAAGTTGAAATAGCCGACAATTTTTCAACATCACCCAACTAAAGCATCGTTACAGCTTGGGGATTTTGGTTTCTAACCGCCAGCGTGATTGGCAAAAAGCGCAAAATTCTCTAGAATTCATCTTTAACTGTACGAAGGTGGCACTACTTATGGTAATTTTTTGGCCGTCATTTGCACTTTGAGGCGCCATTTTCAAAAATTACTTTAAGAAACTATTTATTACTATAGCAATTTGCAGAATTTTATATTTATGTTACGTTGTATTGATCGTTATTTTAAAGTAAAATTATGAATTTGAACGAAAACATTATAAATCTAGGCCATTGATGTAACATAACCTAGATTATAACAATTATTTACATCTACATAATAAGTGTTACAAGTTTCTTCAAAGACAATATAAAATCTTTTAATTTGTGTTATTTTTAATTAGTACTTTATAGAGTTTTTACAATTGTTGTATGTTCACAATATAACTATTTGTGCAATATTAATGGAATATTGACCTTTAACCTTTGATTTTTGCAACAAATAAAAAGTTGTAATTCATTCTACTCCTAAACAAACTACGTGTAAAGTTAAATTAGGGCTGGCCTAAATTAGTGTCACTTTAAAAATGGATTCTAAAGTTGAATGGATAGTAAAGGAATTCACAATTGAAGCACCATGGGGACAAATAGCAGGTGTGTCCTGTAAAATAAATCTTCCGAAAAATGTAATTAAACAACTTTTTTTTTTCGAAGGTAAATCCTGGGGGAACGAAGGCAACGAAATAATACTCGTCTTCCATGGAATGCAAGACAACGCTGGGTCGTTTGATCGTCTCATTCCATATTTCCCAGTGAATTTTTGTTACAAAGTCTTCGACTTGCCTGGACATGGCCGATCTAGTCATTTCCCACCAGGCCTTCCAATACACACAATTGACTATGCCCTAGTGTATAAAATAATTATCGATTTTTTCAAGCAGGGCAGTTATATCTTTATTGGTCATAGTTATGGGGCACAACTTGCCATATATTTCACTCAACTCTATCCACAACACACGAAGAAACTAGTTCTCTTAGACACTTACGCCTTGTATCCGGTCCCACAATCCTACTATGCAGAGTTTTACAGGAGCGTTCATTCAAAGCATTTTGATTTGTTGCATAAACTTAAAACTCGGAAGCAGCCGACATATACTTATGATGAAGCTTTACAGAAGCTGACTGTAGGTCGAAACTATGGAGATGTAACCCAAGAAGCTGCAGTAGCACTTTTCGAAAGAGCAACAGAGAAAACTGAAGATGGTAGATACAAATTCACGATTGACCAGCGATTAAAAAATTTTATCAATCCACAAAATGATTTGCGCCAATTGCTGGGATTATTAAAGAAGTATCCTATTAAGGTTCCTATGTTGATCGTCTCTGGAAACGAATCCTTTCACCAGTATAATTACTTTAAACCTGTGATAAATGAATTTAAGAAAAATAAATCATGTATTATTAAAATTGTGGATGGCAATCACAACGTCCATATGAACAGCCCTGAAATTGTAGGGCCGATGGTTCACAAATTCTTACTTTACAATAAAAGTAAACTTTAAAGTTTAGCTAATGTCACACAGACTGATTTAAATAGTTATACATTTATTTTGTTGCTTGGGACTATCTTAAAAATTATGTAACAATTATATTTATCATGTGTCTTTGCAGTATTCTAACATTTTATTAGAACAACAATAAATAAATTTGGTATGGTTTTATAAACTGTGATAATGTTTTTATCTATTTAGCTTATAAGTTTACTTTTATTTTATACAATAAATTTATAAAGGGGTTAATAAATACTTGCTTCATTAATTATTGTCTATTATTTTTCTTTACTTAAATATGTAAATGCAGTCATGTTTATATCATAAAAAATAATTTCCAATAAAATTGTCACTTCGATTTTCAATACAAGTATCACAGTTGCAAATACCTGTAATACTGAGAAGACCTTTGTGCTGAGCAATCTTGATCTTAACTTCCTTCCCTTTGTACACAGGAATTTTCCATTGAAATAAATGAATGGCACATTTGTAGGCTTGAGTGTCTTTAGTCAAAAAATAAGAGTTCCCATAATGCACCTGATACCAAAATAAAACACCAATAGCTTTTCCAGATGCTGTGGATCTTAAAACATGTTCAGTCGTACACATCGTTGAGTCATCTCTCAATATATTAACAGTTGCAGTGGGACACGAAAGAAATTCAATATTTTGTAATTTGGTCCTTTCAATATCTGGTATTTCGCAACTTGAGTACATGTTTGTGATGTCTGCCAATTTGAGGCCATGTACGTTATTATCATTCACTTTGATTATACTTTCAATAAAGTTTGACTCAAATAATTCAACATAAAGGATTACTTTGCTCGGAATCAACAATCCATCAGGCTTTACCAACTTTCTAAATGACTTTAAATTTGCAAGACACTGATTGTTTAGAATCCCTCGAGCAATCGGATCTATAACAACAAAATCAGCAGACTTACGAACATTTAAAAATTTATCCATATCTTTGACATCATAGATTGTAACTTTGCTAAGATTGATACCTTTTCTCTTGCACATTTCTTTGAAATAAAGTTTGTCATGTTCATCATTCATGAAGCAGAACAATGTAGAATTTTTAAGCATTGAAGACAAGGTAAGACCGAATATGGGAGTACTACTAAAGTCTATAATAATTTGTTCTTCATTGAGAATGAACCTTTCATGTTGACTCAAATTTAAAAATTGTTTCAATTCGCCAATATTTATAATGTCCGTTATACCATTTATTGTGCCAACTGACATATTCTTTAGTTTTAAATTATTTATATCATCGGTTTCATTATTTCGGATATCTAAGATTTGTATAGTAACTTTACTGTTAGGACAAGAAAATTTAATTTTTACTTTGTCATTGACTTTAACATTTATCGGATTATGCAAGTACACTATTGCTTGTTCCCAAGCTGTTACAGTTTGATCTACGTTTGGATTTGTCGTAATTTGTATTTCGTCAGTTAAATGTAAATCGAACCAAACAGCGAAACAATGTAAGATTCCAGATTGTATAATATCATATTCGAATATTTCAAGTAAATTATTTTCTAACATATTATGTAGATTTTTTAATTTTTCTACATCCATAAAATTCATACATAATTTAAATGAATTTGTTAAATACTTCACATCTGGGTAGTTTTTTAAATTCTCTGTGTCATAAGGATCCGTTTGATGTTGACTGACATATGGTGGCGATCCTAATTTGTTCAAATAATTTCTGTGCACAATAATGTTTTTATTCGAATTATTGACAATGTGCTTGTTAAGTAATTCATTAGATTCAAATCCCGTTATGAAAATTTCTGCTCGACAAGGAATTACTTTGGCTTTAGACTCAAGTAAATTGTCCCAAGCATGTATTATTGTAGGCACAGCATATTCACCAAAAAACCCAGCATCGAATGTTTCTGTTATTAAAACATTGCATTTTTCTGGAAACTCGTTCGAATGAATTTTTGTAGACGACTTTGTTAACTGCGTGATTTTCTGCACGTTATTCAATTCTATAACTATTTTAGCAATCTCTGCTTGAGTTGGGTTTTCTTCAACAGCAATAATTTTTGATGAAAATTCACTGTATGACGCGTAAATACTTAAAAGACCTGTGCCGGAACCGATGTCTAAAATTTTGTCAAACGATGGTACTATTGTTTTTAGAATAGCAGATAGGTAGGCGTCGTTTCGTTTGTAGTCGTTCAACATGCGGAAGTGCCATCTTTCAAAAGATCGTTCCTTCCATGCCAGAACATTTTTTTGAAGAATTATGTTTGCAGGGTCCAATTGAAGAGATTTATATATGATGTCTTTGGCTTCTAAGAGCATGTTGTGTCTGTGGAAATAAAGAATAATAAAGGATCAAATGGCTATCAATTTTAGCATTAATATCTGAAGAAATTTTGGAATCAACTAAGGTATTTAACGGTTTTCAAATGTACTAGTTTGTTCATACATTGAATTCAAAATTTTGTTTTGTTAATTTGTTTAGATATTTATTTCATTTTAACTTTAAGATCTAAGCAGGTATTTCTGATTATGAAAATATTTTACAGTGGTGTAATTGTACATTGCTGTAGAATCTCATGGCGAATCCATTAGAAATTACATCGATGTAGAGCTACCTGCTGTGAAATAATTTCAGAATTGGTCCATTAGTCTTGTGTACCAAATCGTTATTACAAATATATAAAGTTTATCTTTTTAAAAAGTTTTGTAGGTGTACGTTGGACTTAATCTGTTTCAATATATTATTATATTATAGGATATAGGTACATATTTCGAAAGAAACATAAAGAATGAGAGACGTCAAAGAAGTGAGTACAGTGAAACCTCGATTAGTCTTTTTTGTAGGAACTGTGTAAAAAAAATAATTATTGCAGGAAAACAATAACAGCGGATTAGTGTGAAAAAGTTTGATATAAGCAACTACATTGTCCTGGTTTTACACGATCAGTCTCAGTTCAGATTCAATTGCGTATCAGTCCGGATCCGAGCGGTGCTTTTACAAAAGATCGCATCAGTCCTCAAATTTATGCTTTTACACGTACGAATAACTGTCGGTCGGACTGAGGCTGATAGCTGGACTGATCTGATCGTGTAATAGCCCCTTTATGAATAAAGGTCAATATTAGGTATATTCATTCATACATAGATTATGTATGTATAATAAAAAAAATACATTAATTTATAGTTTTTTTTTAAATGAACAATTTTAGTATAATAGGGTTGTCCACCAATTGTTTTCTATTTCTATTCTTAAAAGAATGTTGCGATATCGGAATAATCTGAAAACATGACGGCAATATAGGTCCAACAAATATTAAAAAAATGAATTGAATGGAATACAGTCTATTTTCTAAATTAACAAGTAACTTCTCATCAATTTGTGAACACATTTCTTGTATAGTTCGCATTTTCTTTCTTTTTAATATTTACTTTACAAAGGCAAAACTAAAACTGTGTGAACACCAAAAACATAACATGTAATTTTAAGAGTGAATTATAAAAAAAACGTGGTCTTTTTTGTTGATCTGAGGCAGCGAATTGTTGGCAAAGTGCCATTTTATATAATTCTAACATTAAAAATTACCAGACACATAAATCGGTTTGACCAGATCTTGAACAATAATAACAAGCAACCTAATAAAAAAGTGTTACTAAACTTTCGAAGATCGTTACAACGAATAATGCGATAAAATAAGAAATATCAAATGATAAATGCGGTGTTTTATTACATAAGCATTTTTTGGGACCGTCAGCAAAAAACGATATTTGCAGGAAAACGAAACTTGCGAGAACCAATATCCGAGGTTTCACTGCATTGCAATACTTGTCCAAGCAAACAAAGAACGCACATGGGAGACTGTTTCCAAAGTTATTATACCTTATGATAATTTACAAAATATAAAATTTACCTTTTATTTAAATTAGAGTAAAACATGTTAATAATATAAATAATAAGAACATTTACATAAACTAATAATTATTGCCGTCCAAACAAAATTTAGATATTTTAGCTACTAAGTAAACTCTATAAGACCTTTGAAATATACCAGAAAGTCTAGTAGACTTCCTCTATGCTTTTTAAAAATAGAAAAGATGTAAACGTACACATAAATTTTTATATATCCTTATGGACAATGTTGCAAGTTCATTTCATATTTTCAAGAGAGTTCAAATATACTGTTTGATCTAGTTAACACAAGTTTAAAATAGATAATATTAAAAATGCAAATACCTTGCTTTAATTAAATATCGAAAGTTTGTTAATATTGTTTCCATACAAGTCTGTAGCGGCCTTCAATGTGCACACATTCTCTTTAAATATGTAATAATTATACAGTATCAATCTAATAATAATAATTCTTACCGTATAAGACTGCTGGAATAATGGCTAAGAATGATTACGTTATCAGGAAAATATCGCAAAGCATCCTTGCAAACAGTCCATGCATCCTTAAGCCTCCTTTGTGTTTCCAACTCCTTGGACCATTTAAAAGCAAGGAACGTAAATTCCTCTTTACTGCTTTCACGACAATCTGGTAGAATTTCCAAGTAAATCATGTAATAAGGAAAGGCTGCCCCATAATTTTCTTGATCCATACATTCTTTTGCTTTATTCAATGAAGCTAGAGCAAACGTTGAGTTCCTCAAGTGCACATTGTTCATTTTGTTATTAAATTCAATAGCGTAGAATAGTCGTAAAAGTAAACAGTTTATTGAGGTTAGGCTGCTGTCAGTTTGACAGGACGGATGACAGAAGGTTAGAGGAAAGCAACCAGTGGCAACCAGTATCTCGCCAAAGATTCATTATACATATGTATACGAAAATAATTCCATGCATACTTGGTTGCCTATACAAAGCAATCTAGTGTCAAATGCTACTATTGGTCAGCAGTAGAAGTAATAAATGTTACAGATTAGTAAACCTAAATAAGTTATTAAATGCCGTAATAATTTAAAATAGGAAAGAAGGGAAGTCAAAGACCACATATTTCTTACATGGCATCTTTTAAATCGTATCATCTTTCCAGCAATTGGCCAGCCTGAGCGATTTTCCGAGTAAATGAAACTTTCAAAATCTAATATCCTGATAAAGGGTGGTAAAGTACCGTAAAATATTTAATTTCGGTCTAAAAACGGACGATTTGAACAAAAAGGCTATTGGCTTGTTGCTGCTTCGATTATTACGACAATAAAGTTTAATCGAACAGTTAGCGTTTATTGGAGAGATGAACGTCTGCCTTTAGGTTTTCCGCGGCCTCACAACCCCTCATCCAAAAGTTGACAGTGATACAATGGCACAAGGCATCAACATTAAATAATAATGTTTCAATTTCATGGCGCAATTTATATATTTATGCGGCAAGGAGTTTGATTAATGCCCAGGATTTGATTTCGGTCTAACAAAAAATATAAAAATTGAGCTTACGAATGATGGAACGCGCACAATGATGGATGGTGTAAAATTGTTGGTAATAAATTCAGCTATTCTCGATGCGATCGACGGACGTTTAAAAAGTGACCATTTTATGGGTCGTTATTTAAAATATTGCTAATGGTCACTGATAAACAACGAATAACTTTGAGCAAATTTTCTCAATAAAAAAGAGCATTCGAGACCCTGCGATGTGAAGCAGCAAACATATGTATGTTCAGTGAATAATAGAATAACTACATACTTCACCTAATAATACATAAAATTTAATATTGCAAACATAATGAAATCGTATTTAAATAATCCCCTCGGTCCATTTACTTTTTAATCAGAATTAATAACGCACGTATTGATTTTGTTTAAACAGTCTCAATAAATAATGAGAGCAATTATAATAAATGTTAATTTTAAATATTAGTGCGTTAAACATAGCCCGAAATGTACAGCCCGTGTTTGCACGCAGAACACAATAGCAGCAATAATAGTGCTAGGGATAAATTACATTAATAGACACCTGCACGGGCGGCTGCAAATATTTACATTATTATGATTATTATTTATGGTAATGACGGTGCAGAGATTTGGATTTCATCGTTTTTAAATTGGCCAACAGAAGACCCATTAACTTGAGCGTAAATATATAACGAGCCCCGTGATACAAAAGAGCAGCAAAGTTTGTAAGAGAGCGCATTTAAGGCCTTAATACCTTTTAAGAAGTTTTTGCGAATTTCCATTGGGTGTTTACTCCCGGATGCCCGGCACCGCTTATTTCCATTACATAATTATTTTCGCGGGTGGCACCCCGAGGTATTCGAACGAAGTTAGCCTTGGAAAAGAAGGAAAAAGTAATTATCTTCAGGGGGTACATAGTCATGAACCGGAGGGTTGCCAATTAGACACATATTTCTGCTTAATAATTCTATCAAAAAATATACAGAAAAACAACACGCGCATTAACGGATTAATGTTAAAAGATTAAGTTTTATGAAGTTTTGATCCTTCAATCCTGTTTTTCTTAATCTTCTATACAGACATGTTATCAATTATTACGATTTCAAATGTCGAAACTTTATTATGCGCGAGTTTGTGCGTGATTAGATATTTGCTTCAATAATAATATTATAAGCAATTTCATTGCATGTCTTTTCATTAAAATCCTACAATTCACGTCTTTTCTTAATTAGGCAATGTATTACATCCGCCATTCAGGTAATTTCGTCGCTAATTTCCCTTAATTGATACCCTGAAAGGTTTAAATGATCTACTTGAGTACAAACGTAATGAAACCGTACTTTGAAGACATTTACGTACTCATAAATGCATTGATCTTTAAATTAAATATCCAGTTGTTTTCTAGGTAGTCGGTGAGTTTTACTGCCTTACTTTATTGCTGTTATACGATCTTTTTATTATTATTATTAGTTATATTATTTCCTAAAGTGGCAAGAGTTTGTATTAAATGTTGAACACTAAGTAATGATCTAACAGATAACTGAACTTGAACTTTTAAAATGAATGGCCTTATTTTCATCATCTGCGGCTTTGTATTTTCAAATCAGTTTTCGTTGTAAATTTTGTTAAGAATATAAAGTCATGTGCTGGAAAAAAATTCAATTCAATGTTTATAAGCACATTAAACCAATCTTTTGTTATTCATCCCAAAATTATTCTATTTGAATAATTCATAACAGTTCTTTGTGTTTAACGTAAAGCTGCAGGAATATGTAATATGTATAAAACATGTAGATGTAAATAAATTAATAATGAAAACCCACCCTGCAGGTACTTCACTGAGTTTCTGCATATTTTTACTACATACACATATTCCAATACTAACTTGATTAAAAGATTACTATTAGGGGTAATAGGCTTTTATTCAACCCAAATAAAAGATTACTGTTTAATTATTTCAACGTTATATGAACGATAGCTGATTATCAGTTTTCATGTGGAAAAGTATACATATACTTCAACGACTTTTATTAAGACACTTCAACTTATGATGTTTAAATAATATTGAAAGTTTTTAAATAATAGATTGTACTTTACAAATAAAGTTTATTGATTTGCAGCAAACCAATAAATTTTAGTTGGGAAGTACAGCTTATTATTTTAAAACATTCAATATTGAAAAATACCCATTAAATCATGGGACCAACACAAGGAACCTAATTATGAAGTTAAATTTTCAAGTTTACAGCTTAATAAATTGTCAGAAAAGTGTTTATTTATTAAGAATGCATTTTGACTTGGTCTATCTTTAAACGTGGCTATATAGTAGGTGCGCTCAAATAACTAAATGAGATCGATAGAAACAATTGATAATATTCCTGTTAGCGATTAATGACTAAAAAATTATCAGAATTTTTTTATTAATATAGATCAAAATGACCTCTTATAATTTCCAAAAGTCTTATTTAAAAATTATAGAATAATAATTGATTTAACTACACATCTACTTTCACGTGATGTTGTCAACCTTTACACTTTATCTATTAAAGGCATTGACTTAATTAACTAGAGAGTAGGTTAAACTAATTTTTACTACATACTAACAGAATTAATTTAAAAATTCTAATTAACGATATACTTGAACAAAACTATTTTTTGGCCAATTTTTTACTTTCTCGTATATGCATTATGCATATGTAAGAGAAAGTATCGTATTTAGGGACACATTTGAGGGAGTGTTGTACAACACAATATAACTAACAATAAAGTTTTCGGCGGTTGATGATAATAATTACAATAAGAAATAAAAATATAATATGCACAATTACTACAGAAAAGGCGAATAATGAATAATTGCCTTTACAACAACAACTTTGAAGTAACCAATATGATTATGTAAGTTAGGAGTAGAAGTGGATTTTATTAACTGGAATAAAGTAGCTGTTATAAAGAAAAAAGTACCATGTTCTCTCTCCCTCGATTAAATGTTTTCGTATAAACTTTCACTTAAGATATTGTGTTATATAATACAAATATTGTAAAATATATTATGTTAGTAATAAATAATTTATCACAAATGCTTACAAATAAAAATGTGGATAGTATAAATGAATATCCTATTTTAGTAGTCGGGAATTTTGTTACCGCTGTCGTCGAAACTTGAGTGGTATTACCGCAGCAATCCGCATGTAATCCTCGTTATAAGTTTCCTGTAACAGATTGGAGAAAAACTTACGTGTTTTCCAAGGAAGAGCCAAGTAAAGGAAATGTTTATTTACCTGTTAGCATGTGTGTTTTCTGCTTTCTTTTTCGATTCATTTTTGGTGGTCCTTTCCTCCTGTGAAACTTCCCCAATTTTGAAACCCTTCATAGTGCTTTCAGCCTCTCCAGAATGACCAAAATCTTCAAAGGCTTTCGTGGCGTCTTTTCCAGCGTACTCTTCGATTAGCTCTCTGCCTCCAGGATGCTGATGTAAATAATGAATAAATTAATTAATTTTAACGCAGCCGTTCTCGTAATCGCTCCGTAAATATCAATACAACGAACTATTATAGTTAGTTTTAGTGCAGTTGTAAATTTGAAGTAAGTTGGAGCATTTAGAGTGTCCCTTTATGGCCCGTAGTATATCAGTAGGTGCGCGAGTGATTTTGTCTTTTTGCAGCAATTCCAGCGGAAACTGCGCTATAATCTCAAAACTAAACAATTATCATTGATAAAATAAATACAGAGAAAACTCAAAGAGAATTATTTGTTGAATTTTCAAAGTAGTATTTTACTTATAAAAGCAATTCTAGATGTTTAAACTATGTTTTTTAAGTTATTTTAGAACTACGAATCAGGTGCATTTAACTACTGAGTTTTACGTTTTGTATTAATTATTATGCAAATCCGTTAATTCATTAGTGTTAGTCTGCGGTTAAACGCGGCTCTAACCGTTATATATAGCAAAATTAGTTATCTAGTGGAGATAACAAACAGAGTCCTGGGACAGATAACAAATTGTCAGGGATGTAATTAGTATTCGGGGTCTATGAACTGGATTTCGCATTTGTCACCCTTTGAGGTTTTGCCGATTTGAATAAATTGGAATTGATATACCTTTAAAACCTTTAATGCCAGAATCCATCAGAACTTTTGATTTGTTTACTTAGTCACTGATGAATAATGTTTAACAGCAGACGAAGGACCGAAACACCTGTTAATTGATATTCCACTCGAGTCAAAGTAGATACGTTGAATGTAATCACAATTAACTATATAATTATAGTTTCGTTGTCGCCTTACCTGGTCCATATAGTTTGTGACGTCGTATATCTTGCTTCTAATGATTACCCAAACTTTGGCCCCGTCTTTGCCGTTATTTTTCGATACTTCAGCCAGAGAGAAAAATTGCGTAACACTCATTTTGTTCTTTGAAAACGTCAATAATGGGAACGCTTTTAAATTAAAATCTTTTATCAAAACTTTGTCCCGTAGGTTCTACAACCAGTAGTAAACTTGCAATGAGAAATATTGTTCATGACTGTTTGTTTATATACTAAGAAGATACTTGACCTTATCATCTTATGTCAGTTGCTTGATCATTCGTATGCGATACACAAAACGTGATTCGATATTCCATATTATTATTAATTATCATATTTTGCGATAAATAATTAAATATAAAACTAACTACAGTGATAAGACACACTAGCGCGCTAATAAATGTAACAATGCTAAAAATTGCACTAACCTGTCTAGTCGATTATTTCTAATTTTTATCTTTAAACGTGACAACTCTCAATGGGGCTATACTCGAGATCTTGAGATTAAATTTCAGTTAAATTAAGTGAATCTCATGAAATTTTAGGACGAATTTTTTCATTTATTCAATTATGATAATTCTATTTTAGTAGTCTAAAGCGATGACGTATGCAAAGGATGGTATTATTTTTAAAAATATGATACTATAACGCTGTGCAATGTAGGCTAAACTTTAAATTAAAGTGTGTCGTACGTATGAATTGCAACAAAATATTTTTATGCATAAGTAGATTAGATTAATTACAGAAATTATCAATTTTAGTACGTTTGATGCAATCTTAACAAGAAAGAAGTAACACAAAAATTTATTTTCGATCGATTACTGGAAATTTAAGATAAGATACCTCATTCGCGAGAATGAACATATATAATAAGTATTTCCGATTTTGGTATAGTTGCGTCGATTTTTCAAGATTGACTGCATAACGGAAAGTCAGTCGTTCACGCCGAAGTTGTTTATTAAAACAAAATTCACTTGATGTTAAGAGGATACTTAAAGAACTGCGCTTTAATTTTAATTTAATTTAATTGCGCTTTTTCAGTATTAAACTGGTACGATCGTATCATTCAGGTCATCGTCTGCAGTGTAGATGAATTGTAACTGAAGATGTTTCGATTCTATTGTAAATTGCTTTTAGTGTAATTGTATTTTTTGGATTGATCTTTGCCGAAACAGACAATGTGGGATTAAAGGTAACCGAAATCTTTTTGATTTTTTAGAAATAGAGATGTATTCCAGGACATCAAAATGTTTTCTGGTACCGATCTCAACTCTGAACATAATCATGTTTTGAAACTATAACTTAAGATACTTAAGAAGAATTGAAGTATATCCGTCAACAGTAAAACTTAAAAACTCTAAAAACCTAGAATAAAGTTGGTAGCAACTAAAGAATGGAATAACCAAAATAAAAAATATGGCCTAAGAGACAAGATAAAGAAGACATACTGAATATAGGTAATAATAGGAGAACATACAAATGAAAGTGCATATTTGTATATCACAATAGATAAAGCAAAGATGACACCTTAAGAAGAAGAAAGCGTTTTTATTACGAAATTTACATTGGTAAGTAATTACTTTAGAAAAAGCTAAAAAGTAGTTTGTAGTACACATGATCAAAACATCACAGCAATGTAATCTTCCATCAGGCCATTTTTTGTGTATTTGCAATAAGATAAATTTCCTATTGATTAAATAAAAAAAATGTTTTTCATCCGCAATTATTATTATGATACTCTAGTATTGCACTTATCTGCACGATTTCATGTAAAGATATTAAAAAGTAGGCCGATGCGGAGCAGGATAGAGGAATGGATAATATTGTTGAAAAATTATTTTTGCTTGATCTTTACTATCGGCTACATAATAGTAATCATGTTTCTGAGACTAGGTGCATAGATACAACTTTGTTTAAATCGAGTAACTGTTTAGATGTAGGTTAAAAGCCCACTGATAGTCCTTTGAAGAAAAAAATGACACAACTGCCAGTCGCTTTGTCCATGGCCGTGTATTGATATGCGCATACACTCGACTAAACACTAGTGCGTTATCGTACGATTGTTGATAGGGTAACCTACAGCAACTGTTAAAATGTGAATTTTTATTGGAAAATGACGTGTACAGGTATGTCCACCTTTAACTACTAATCAATTAGTCAGGTTAGAATCACAAGGCTCAACAATTTCTACTCATTAGTTGAAAACTCGTGTGTATGATAAGAATTATGTTATAAAAATGTACATTTTTTAATGATAGAAATTTAAGAAATGAAATTTAAAACAAGTTAGTATGTTCCATACATTGAGAGTAACATGTAAACGCATTTACTTAACTCTTCAGCTATAATCCGGGTGAAACTGATTAAGAAAGAACTAGCAATAAAGGTGGGCAAACAGGGAGCATGCAGTCGTCTTGTTTGCTGTAACAATATAATTTCCTAATACAAATCTAAAAATAAAGCGCTTATGTTGACAAAGTAAATCAAAGGGGTAGTCTTCGAGTAGAATTGATTGATCAGCGGTGCCGCTCCTTCGGAGATTCCGTCCATTCAGTCTAAACAACTCCTTTTTCCAGACTAAATGAATCCATGAATGTCTTAACAGTTTACACACTACTCCAATCATCGCGACGGAAAGAAGCAGAATAGGTCGAACCGAAGGAAAAATAGTTCACTAGTCAAGATGCAATTGTTGTGTCTGAATTCCTGTAATTTTTCTAAATCATGTGAAGAAAACAAACCGGATTATGCAGGTAAAGCTGGCGAGCTACTTAAGTAATGTTTAAGATTAGGAATTATTAGTTTTACTCGTCATTAACACTTTTCTGTATAGAATTGTTTATTGGTTGATAAACACAGAATATGTGGTAAAGTATATGAATTTATGTATTGTTTGTTAACCGAAATGACCTTGCTCAAGAACTATTAATATTCTTTTACGGCGTCAATACTGTTGTTCGCCTTGTACCTTTGATAAGAAACAAATAGTGTCAATAAATTAATTAAAATTTGTTTGGGGAATATTTACCACACGCGCAATTGTTGGTGGAAGCAGCACATTTGTCTCCAAAATTTTCTCCTTCAATGTCTGGACTGGAGCAATATGAGTTACAGTTTACCAAGCAATTTGAAGATGTTGTGGACGAAAATACAGGAGTGGTACCACAACCGCAAGCATTGGTCGAACTTGCACATTTTGGCCCAAAATTAATCCCCTTAATAGGGGAACTGCTGCAATATTGGTCACAATTTACGGAACATGCAGTCGTGGTTGGTTGCTTTATGGAATTTCCTGAATACAGAATAACAATGAACAAAAGTAAATAGTTTAGTAAATTTTCTTACCTTGTGTTTCACGTAAAATGAGTATAGTGATTATTAATACAATAAAACCTGAGATCTTGTGACAAGTCATTGTGAGAGATTGAAATGCAGAACTGCTGAATATTATTTTTCTCCGAACGTTTTATAGCAAGCAGGTAATTCATGCGCATTTATTCAAGTAATGTAAACACCTGTATACGTTTTACTGACTAACTTGAAATAACTCAAATTGTGTGTTCAGAATTCTTTAGTTTGGACTATAACTATAATAGATTGAACATGATTAGTACAAAATATGTTGCACAACAGGACGATTTACTATTAGTTCTTCATTCTCATTTGCTTCGATTTTCGGTGTAGTTTCGACTAAAAGAAAATACAAAATGATTTCTGCAAAGAAGAAAATTATACGTACCAAATCCCATATCAAAGACAAAAAGAAAACCTACTTCTGCAGTCACATCCGTATTCGCAATCATTAGGATCAACACACAGATTAGTAGCGTTAATTGAAGTAGAAGGAACAACTAAACTTTTAGATTCACTTATATACAAAACTAATGCAAAAGACATAAATAATCCGACTGCACGTAAAGTCGTCATTTTTATGATAGTTAGGGAGGTTGTCAAAGCACTGGGTTTTTAGGTATATTGTTAACCGAGTCTTATCTAAAGTGTCGCTATTATCTCAAGTTAAATGCAAATTAATGCAAAAAAATATTTGCACTCTTAAAATAACAAAACGAATTACTCATTCATTGGCTACACTCTAAAAAATATTAACGATTTAATTTATGTAAGATGGTTTATTCTTTACTCGCTCTTATATGTTCCCTTGTAGATGAACCAAATACATAGTATGTAGGTTGGGAGAAATTTCCTTAGAGACTGTATCCTTGCTTGCGTTTAATTGGCACAAATTTAAATTTGTACCAGATAAGGGAAAATTTATTTAGGCTACAGCTACTAAGCTATAGTTCCAGGTGATGATTTTTAGTCCCAGGAGCTCATTTTCCGCAAATATAAAATTACCTACTATGGAAATAATCATATGTAATTTTATATATTTTATGTAATTGGAAATGTAATTTTAATAATCTCTAAACATTGGAATGTAATTATACATTTTGTTTGTAATTTTACACATGTCTGGAAAATTACCATAAAAGTGTTGGCATCCGCAGTTGCCCATACTTTTATGGTAATTTTACAAAAAAATTTCTTAGAGTGTACCTGGTTTCCTATTAGTGTGAGAGTGGTAGTAATATAGTAAGACACGTGTGTTTGCGACGAAAAGGTCAGATGCACTCGAGCGAGTTTATGGAGTTATAATTTCTTATATAGAGTATAACAGGGACGATAAACCTTTGTGATATAGCCGCGACATTTATTTCCTCGTTTAAGAGCCCTTCTTCCGAAACAACAGACTCGTTTCAGGGCCGTTAAATCATTATTGTTTTAAAATAAAAGCCGCTGCTGAGCGACATAAAACGATCCCCTCGCCGCACGCACAAAAATAAATATTATTAACCGCTTCCGGCGACTCCAGCCAATTTATTTCCCGATTTCAACAGGTAAACGGGCTCCTGATTCAAACGCAATAACGCATTGCTGAGGGCATGACAGAAACCACCCTCAAATGTTCCCCCTATTATTTCATAAGTACGCAAAAAAGAACATATCGAGAACAAAACACTTATTGCAGACATTTATTTTTTGTACGTAATTGGTTTATTGTTTCATTGATTTCTCTGTGTGCTCCCCTGGCGTTTTTCTTTTTACCTCTTGCGGTGAGCCGACGGATTAATTACGAACATTCAATTTTCCAATGGTATTTCATAATTTGAAATAATTTCTTAAATTGTTTCCTTGCTATGAGTGTCTATTAGTGCACACGTGTGAACATAAAAAACTCATCAAGTATAATTAAATTTACCTAAATTATTCAGTTCTAAAATCGAACATTTTTTTAGCTGTAATTGTCGTTCTGGCATTTTCGAGATTTTTGCCTTCAGTAAACTTAATTAAGCAACTTTTTGACGTTCAATTCCTCATAGATATAAAAAGGTCATGCGAGTCTGTCAGGAAGTATGTGCATTAGCTAGATCGAATAGACGAAGCTTTGGTTTTATTGTAGAAAATGATGTCAAATTTCTCAACAATCTACTGTGCTGTCGGTTTTTTAGCCATTTTAACTAATGGTTACTTCATTTCCAAGAACGACAGCCAACACCCTGAACCCAAAGGAATTATTTCCTTCATTGGCGATATCAATGGTAACATAAGTTTTAAACACGTACTAGATTTTAATTATGATGGTCTCCACCATAGTCTGCCTTTGGATCCTCATGATTGGAATACATTTAATGATAACCAACATCATGAAGTTAATGAAGAGTGTGATAATTATGCGGGAAATTTTGAAAAGGGTCATGAAGATATTAATGACGACGACACAGGAGAAAATCAAAGATTAGAGAAATAAGTAAAAATAACCATCGCAAGAGAAATTACCATAAAATAAATCATTATGTAAGAGAAAACCATAAAAGGAATCGCCATGAAAGCAGTAATAACCATATAGAAGCGAAGACGACACAATTAATAAACTTAATCCTTGAATTTTCATGTATTATTTCAATATGTATTGCAAAAAAAATAATATAAATTCCACTTCAAGAAAAGTAGGTTCGTTTGTTTATGTTTTCTAAACCATTAATTACCATTTACTACAAAATCTAAGCGGGCATTCCAAGTTAAAAAATAACAAAGTGGAATTTCAATAATCTTAACGAAGGTTTTTTTTAGAATCCATGTTTGATGTGTCTTAATGCACGTGACTGATGACGCAGGGATCATTTATTTTATTTTTTCACGAAAGGTGTCCATAACAAAAAATGTAAAAACTCAGAAGTTTTGAACAAACAGCGTATTTAATGTATGCAACTAACTCATTCTAGGATATCTTGGCATATTTTCTTTATGTACAAAAGATGAACCAACAATTTTTCCGTTAAATTTTACCGCCTGAAATACAAATAAATGCAAGAAAGTGGTTGAAAGGCTTTTGATGAATCAGATTTGAAGAAGGCGTTAGTAATTGGCATTCATGTTTTGAAGACGATCGTAACAATATTAAAGATGACAATATGATTGGACGTACAAGGACAACAGAAAACATTTCAAAAGCCAAAACAGTGAAATAGACAAAATGTTGTTATTTTTAGTCCCTTTAGCGTCTTGTCTTAATCAAGCAACGAGGATTAGAATTTATTAAATAAGTCAAAAATTGGGGAAAAAAGGACAATAATAAAGTCCCAAATATTTATTTAAGCTAGCTCAATGTGGGTTTTATATCAAACAAATATCAATGAATAGGCTGAAATTAGTTTAAAAAATAAAACAAAATAACTTTGCTTTGCAGTGCTATAGATTTATTTTGTGATTGCAACAAAACAGTGCTAGGAATATGTCTTCATCTCAGCAGAATCTTTATATCTCAAAATATATTAATAATAGTGAATCAAGTTTCTTATTGATTGTATTGTTTCTCCGAATCATTGTAGCGTTTATGATGATTCCTTTTATGGTGATGCCTTTGGTGGTGATGTCTTTCATGGGGACTTCCTTCATGGTGATTCCTCTTGTGATAATTTCTTTCATGGTGGTGCTTGTTACGACGGGTCCTTTCATGATGGTTTCTTTCATAATGACTTCTTTCATGATGGTTTTTTTCAAGGTGATTTCTCTCATATTGGCTACTCACATGGTGGTTTCTTTGATGATGGCCCCTCTTTTGATAGTTTCTATTATGTTGATCTCTGTCGTGTTTCCCCATTTCCCTATTTTCTTCTTCCTCTTTCTTGATGGCGCGGTACGATTGGATCTTCTTACTTACATGTTTCTTGTCACGTCGTTCGCCTTGTTTAAAACTGTTATTATCACTATGATTCTTCCGTGCTACTTGGAAGTCTATATGTTCGAATACCTGAGCTTGACCAACTTCCGTCTTGTTCTGTACTTTACCATCCTCCCAAGACCTATCTTGTTTAGATAATCCCAACCCAAGTTGGGATTCAATTGTAGACACCTCATCAAGCTTCTTGTTTTCTCCTCTTTTGACTTTTGAGGCGTCTTCGTCTTGCCCTTGCCATTTTTCATTGGTCTCTTTGCTTTTGGCACTCCAAACTTGACCACCCTTACCATGTTGATATTTACCACTCTCATTAAATTTCTGCAACCCAAAAGTTTGGTTTTGGGGTCCAAATATCTGTTCTGTTGCTTTCAAGTGTCCCCACTTGGCTTGACCATCCTGACTTGCTCGTACATGATGGCGAGATGCTTCTGGTTCTTGTACACTTGAAGAGTCTTCATTGTTGGTTGTTGAAGTTTCAGGAATGCTATCTACTCCTTCTTCCTCTGGCAAATTCCCTCCATGACTACCATCTCCTTGGTTCTGTGGTTTAAAATCAGTCCAGTAAGGCCGACTTCCTTGATCATCGTGTTCGTGATGATCACCGCCATCTAAGTCAACAATTTGTCTGAATTGCAAATACCCATTGACATCTCCAACAAAGCTAATAAACTCTTTCACACCTTTTGGATGTCCTTCGTGTTCTTGTGCGAAAAGGACATTAGCGCAGATTGCCAGAAGTCCCAAAGTATTTGCCAAGAAGGAAGAGTTCCTCACCATGTTGAAGCAGCGAAGTTGTGTTGAGTTCGCGGAAGTACTTCGAGTATAGTGATTGCTCAGGTTTCGTCGCCTTTTTATACGCAGCTTTTCCCTTAATTACTTTACAGAAATGAATTCCACAACAAAATATCAATTACTTTACAAAAATTTTAATTGTTATGAAAAATGTTCGCTTTTTGAAGTTGCATACCCTACACTTACACTTCATCCATTATATGTAGTTGATGACTTTTTCATATTCACACCTTTTCGGTATTTTCGTTCCAATAAATTTGGAAATTAAAATTTTAAGTAGAGCATAAGATACATAGTTTATTTGGCTATACAAGTTTTTAGATTACAATTTTAAAAATTAATTTTGGTTTACCTGGCAAGCATTTCAGGCGTGGTGTCGATGATTCCTGTAGTTTTGCCTTTTCTTATTTTCAATTCAATTCAATTCAATTTATTCATTGCAGCAAGCAAGTAATAATTACAAAATAACAAGCAGCATAAAATAGTAATGCAAATATACAAAAGACACAAGAAAAAAAAAATTTTAACATACAATAAAATAGCAGATAAGCAACAGCACTAGCCTTTTAGCAACAACCCTTAGACTTAACTATAAAACAAGCAGCTGATTTGTTCAAAGTTACTAGTTAATTTCTTTTGACCTTTACCACCTCTTACTTGCCATTTCCTGTATTCTTTTGAGCAACAACTTTTAGCTTGGAAATGAGATTTTTGATAGCTACTTTTACTTTTTCCGCCAGATCTTCCCGGTTCTGTCGAGAACTTTGCGTTATTCCATTTCTTTTTTGGTGAGATTTTAAAATTGGCATGGAAATGGAAGGTTGAATCATTTCACCATTTATCAGGTCTACTGTTTCGTTCACAAGTGTTTTGATTCGGCACATGCAGTCCGTATGATCGTGAGGACATTCCCCGGTATCGGCATTTGTGGTTTGGAAATTAAAAGAACAAAATTTTTCGCAGTCAAAACAGCTGAATGAAACTGACGTTGGAGGAAGTTTGTTTCCTATCAATGCGGTAGAATGAATGATCTGTGGGTTTATATAATTGTTGTCCTTATGTTGACCAGCCTTTGAAGAAGATTTTACATTTAAGACTCCATTTATATCTCCAGTAAAAGAGATGACATCTCTCAAATGGAATGAGTGATTAGGGAAATAGAAGGAGTTGACGAAAAATACCGTCACAGTGAGACAGAAGATATAATTAGTCGACATGTTTAGAAGTTGTAAGTACAAATTCACTGGAATACGAAATGTTTGTTACCTTTTTTATAGCATGCAATGTTTGCCCTAATTGTTATTTGCATCGTAGTTAAGTATGTAATTATAATTATTCAGTGATTTCATTCAGGAATGTACGCTTTCTTAATTATTTGGAACATTATGTGTTGAAGGCGAGAATATTTCAGATTGGAGACAAATGAAGGCAGAAATAAAACAAAAATAAACAGAATTTTTATTTATTCAAAATGTTACAAAGTTGTGACATCATTTCTTTGGTTTCGCAGTTGATCGGGCTGAAAGTTCATAAAAATTATCATTTTTTTAAGGTAAATTTGCTTATATATTTTTCTTTAGACTAGAAATTAACTTACTGTAGTGGCATTGGCAAGTCGGAAGGCAATCGTAGGATGATGCATTAAGTCTCTTGCATCTTATGGCGCAACTATTGCAGGTTTGGTATGATTGAGTGCTACTTGAAGCTGAACTCTCTAAAAACAATTATTCTTGTTTAGATCGAATTATGTATGTTTTTACAGTTAATTTGTTTACTTGAAGTACTAGTAGTAGTAGAAGCTGAAGTTGAAGTTGTAGTAGTAGTTCTAGTAGTGGTAGTAGTAGTAGGAGCTGAAGTTGAAGTTGTAGTAGTAGTTCTAGTAGTGGTAGTAGTACTAGGAGATGAAGTTGAACTTATAACAGCTATAGTAGAAGCTGTTGTAGTCTTATTTCGAACTTCTGGGGTAATACCTGCAATATTAATTATGAAAAATTTTACGTAATCGTAAAGCTCACCTGTTTTAAACGCAGCTAAGATTTGGTCGAAAAGAGAATCACCTTTTTTCGTCGAATGTTCCTCGCCGCCGTCATCTCCATCCAAATCAGAAATTCGTTTAAAAGTCACGTTGCCACTAATATTCCCAGTAAATATGATTACTTCCTTCACCCCATGGCCGATATTCCGTTCTTCTTTCAGCACTAAAGCATCGGTAAGAATGGACAAAAAGCACAAAATGCAGATCGCGAAAAAACCTGAAGTGGTTCCCATGTTCAAGGAAAGTGATTCTTTGTTATTGGCGTTTTTGTCACAGTAGGCGAAAATAACTATCTCTCTGTAATTTCGGTAAACTGTTCATTAAAATTCCTGGCATTTCGATGCATTATCTTTTTCAATAATTTCACTGTTAGACTAATAACAATGTTTTATTAGAATGTGGAAAATGTCCTTTAGAGCCCCCAATTATTTTGTTAAATCCTATGTTGATGCGACGAAAAATTACGTTACGAAAAAAGGAAAAGTATAGAAAAACTCTTGAAAACTTCAATTAAAATATTGAAAAATAATTGTATGAAACGGAACACAAATCAAGCTATTAATACAAATTAAAGTTAATGGAGAAGTGCGCATTCAGTTCTCTGAACCAACAAATAAAATTGGTCGAAATTTAATAGTTTCGAGCAAATTATTGAGTTTCTCGGAACACCAAAAATGGATTCTCTTCCTGGTAAGTCCAGCATTAATGTATTAATTTTATTAAACTAAATCATTGTTCACAGTCTCTCCATTTTGCTATAACATCAGAAAAAAATAGGGTGATAAAGATGCTGATTTTCTTTGTAGTAAGTAATTTCGTTATTGGATTGTGATGTTTTCTTATTACGTTTTATAGGATATATCGAGGTCGGTTTTCTCTATTTTGTTGTTGATAATATTTTTATTACTTTTTTGAGGATAGATATGTGCGATAATTCCTGGTGTGCTTATGCATAGTTTTAAAAAATTATTCCAAGGGTTTTCTTTTATTTTTCGGATATTGCATACATTAAATTTAAGCACGTGATTTTATGAACTTATTGATTCGTTAAACGAGAAATTAAGTTCTTACTTAGAGACGAAAAGAATTATTTGTATGTACATTTCACATGTGACTAAAATCACAGTTCCAGGCATAATGAGGTTCAACATTCACATTGTTTAACAATGTATATTCAATGTAATCGGAAAACAAAAACACATAACTCATCGCTATTGAAAGTAAACATTTTATTTATTTCCCGTTCAAAACAAGGCAGCAAGAAAATAGACCCATTAATCCCCTTTTAGAGGCTGCACACACATTTTAGATACACATATCTAATTACATGTAAATCCCGTTTCTTCCGAACACGGAATGGAATAAGGGATAATGCTTTTAACAACAGCATTTAGGAGCTTATATGGTAATGACGCAATGGAGTTGCTAATCATTACGTACAGCTGTCGAAGATATAAATGACGCAAGACACATTTTACACATTTTATTATTGAAGGAACAAATTTTACTTCCTGTGTATTAATCCGGAAATATTCTCCGAAATATTAAGGGAAAGATATTTCTATAAAGAGGACCGTATTTTTATTGAAGAGAGAATGGAAAAGTTTAGTAAATTTTATTTGGTTATCGCATTTCACTTTATGCATCTACGAAAAATTTGATAAAATTAAACCAGTTTTATTCAGCTGTCGATCATGAAATGTAATCCTAATTGACCCGTCAAACATTAACAGTAGAAGCTATCTTTTTTAAAACGATATTGCATTAAAATTAGAGGGCATACATGTGCATTCTTTCTGCATGTTAACTACACCGTTCAATAAAATCTGAAAAAGGAATAAAGCGGTACCAATTATTCAAACAGCAAACATGTAGATAAATATGTATAGGCAATTATTTGAATATTTATATCGTTGCAGGAAAAGATCTAAGTTGGAAACATTATCCCATGATTTGTAAAGCATGCCCCCTTTTGAAGGTTTATTTGCGTCAATTCGCATCCTGCAGATTCCAGGTATTAAAGTGTTTTGGTATTGATGGTACGAGTAACATTTAGAACGTGCTTTCCAGCGATATTCGAGAATTTTCCGTGTTATTATTTCCAACTTCTGGCCCTCTCTGTGGCGAATGTGCAAATAAGCAACTTTCAAATCGTGCTCGAATCCGCTTAAAAGGGTGACGACTAAATCTTTCCAGAGTAATTATTGCGCAATCTACAAATATGTTACCGCTTACAGAAATACAAGCACTTGAGGAAAATTTTTCATTTAAGGAAAGATCTGAGCCACAGGTGTTCAGTCCCAAGCTCATCCATCTCCACATGTCCAGCACTGACAGCTGCGATAATTAGATTATGTATCGAATTCTAGATTAAAAGATTCAAGTGGATGCAATCTGGACGAAAGGCGATCTACAAGGTAACAAAACGTAAAAAGGCAAGCGGAAACTTAAACGTTATCCTTTGGCACACATTTTCAGTTTATTGTTCCTTCTGCATTCGCATCCGGTGGCTTCTTCACGTTGCTTTAACTCCAACAGTGAATTTTGGAAATAAATAATGCACGAAACAACTAACATCTGAAGTTTGGGGAACAATTGGGCTTTGCAACGCTACAAATGTGACAATGAACGAGAAACTAATTTGGCCTCCATAAATTCCAACGTTGTTGGTAATTTCCTAACCGGGGTTTGGGTGCAAATAGCTATAGACCTATTGCAGATTATCGGATATTTAAGTTTATGAGTGAGGTAGATTTTGGAAGGTTACTTCATTTAAATTTCACACTATGTAATTTGTGTACCTACACCTACACCCACAGAGACACATAGGAACAGGAGGTGCAGACTGACGCGTGAATTGCCACATTGGCATGGTGCGCCTTTAAATTAAACCTAAGGGGGCATACTTTGAGTGTGTAATTAAATTTGTTTCCTTATTACTCACGCCGGGGCAAACTTATAATCGATACGAAATTCCGGCTTGCAAATAGGCGCGCCGCCGAGAATTCGGAAAAGTTGGAGTATTAAGTGTGAACGCTGGATTAACAACATCCCTACCTGTTGAAGTACATTACTTAATACAACTTTCACTTTAAACCGTCAATCAGGACGCAAAACTTCACCACCTACTGACATGCTTCGACTTTGTAGGATTTTTTTAAATGTTCTTTGATGCCCCCGGAGGGTGTCCTAAATCTCCACGAAGAAAATTCAAAGTCGCGCGCTAAGTAACAACGTCAAAATAAACACAAAGCAATCTCTTTTTACCATTTTTCAACGTCTTAATTACCGTTAGCGAACAAGACCTTACAAAGGATAGACCTAGTTTTCATTATAATTTCTCGTAAAACTTGCAATGATATTATGATCAATTCAAACTATTGACCATGCGCCTCCGCCAATTGCGCAGGTATAGGAAAAATACATAGAGCGCTTCTATTTGCAATATTTCCTGTTAATAATTTTTACGATGAAATTCGCTAGAAATGCGATGCAGAAAGTACAAATATCAGGCGAAACTGCATATGAGTGACGTTGCGGAATACCACTTCGTGTCCGGCGGCTCTTTTACGCTACATAAAGTTGCTGCAGCTCCAGCGTACACCATTCTATGCCAATGTGGAATTTTACACCAAAAAAACTACTCATATCTCCTTTGTTGTCTTATCGATTTGTTCATACCCTATCTTGTCACTATCCCTTTTTCATTGACCCGATTGAAACTATATTTGCGATTATCAACGCTTTTAATATTTAATATAACTTCCGAAGTAATCTTTCTTGTATTAACATAAAATATTTGGAATGCCAAACGTTTACTATGAAATTGACTGACTGCATAAAAGCCAAACCCGGAGATACAAAAGAAATTGATAGTTGCGAGAAAAATTCAGTTTTAATTGTTAGTTTCGTCTTCCTCGTCTTTTTTCAGGATGTATATTGAATATTAAAATAGAGAACGAGACGGAAAAATATCATTTCAATGTAAAGTCGTCGCTTGAATTGGCAAAACGGCAATTTCCGAGATCTCTCAAAAGTTGCTTTTATAACGAGACGAGTCAATTCCAAACACTTCAAAACGTAATTTTGTTTAAGACTCGGCTTTTAAGATAGACATCGCTGTGACTCCTACATTCGATTAAATCCCCATCGATTGGTAGGCCACAAATACCCCGGTGAAATGAACTCCTTAGTTTTTCCACTATCACTAATTTTTGACTGGAATAATATAATGTAGAGAAAGAAAACAATATTTTTAGTCGCTTTCGAGGTACAAATTTCTGTGCAATTCGTATATTTATATGTGTGTGAAGTTCCAGGTCAGGATGGAATATCGTATATTTATGTATTTAACTTTAAAACTCAGTTCTTTTGGAAATTTCAATTATGAAAATACATTTTAAAGATAAGTAGGAAATATCATCAACTTTCTACTACAAGTAATATCGGATCAATATCTAATGAAATATTAAGAATGCGCTTTCTTACTTTGTAGGTTTCTTATCAACAAACAATATTAACTCTAATTCAATCAAATAAAACAAAACTTATGCTTGGTAAATTAAATATGTTGGTACGTAAGTATTCTTTTATTGTGTGTACGAAATAATAAAAAAGTAATAATGTAGTTTGAAAAGTAGGATATTAAGTGTACAATTCTTAACATGAGTACATAAGAACTTTTAAGTAAATATTGAAAACTTTTATATGCATTTTAAATGAATGTTTGTAAACTTATATTTAATCGTAATACAGTTATACCTCGATTATCCAACCTTTTGTGGCGGTCGGCAGATCGGATAAGCCAAAAAGTCGGACCTGTCATGGTGTAATCTTAACAATTGATTACTTAGCAAATAGTGCAGCCATCACCAGTTTACATTATTGCACCTTTCTACATAAATTACATGATGACAGGGTCCAACAATCTGGTGTGGAGGGCGATAGTTGTGATAATATTTTTTTTTTTTGAATGAGGAAACTATTTCTTAGATTATTTTGCATCTCATGCAATAACAGCCTCTACATTTTTCTTTATTGCATTAAAAAAATTAAAATCAAAACTATGAAGTTGTGAATTTTTACTCGTTTAATAGGAAATTAAATTATTAATTTTTTTCCGTTATAAACCTTTTTTAAAAATCACCGATGATCCCAACAAACAACTGGAATTGTTTTAATTTCGAAACGATTATTTGGCCACCCCAATCAACGTAAATAAATTGGATATAAAATGATAATTTATTCGTTATAGAGGCATGCCGTGAATAATAATATTGAAATTGAAATCATTTATTTAGAGTACATTAATATATTTCATTTCTAAATACGTATCGATGCGTTATAAATCTTATATTCGATACTACATTTAATACCCACATATGTGAGCTCTGCACAATGGAGTTGGATTTTTCACTGGACATACTTTTAAAGTAAATCAAGATCGTGCTAGTGATCTTAAAATATGCTTTACTGATTAGGTATATCGTTTTTTACAAGGACATAGGGACCTATTCTGTTTACCCGGTTATTAACGGGGCTGTTAATAAACAGGATCGAGAAGTTAGGAGCAGGACAAATGTTACCAACCTCAAATCAAAGTTTCTCGTCCTATGGTGGACATTCGTCGTAACTCGTTTAATTTTAGGTTATCTTTGCGTGATTTAGAAGTAAGATATATATATATCTTACTATATATATATCTTACTTCTAAATGTTTATTAACAGCCCCGTTAATAACCGGGTAAACAGAATAGGTCCCAATGTCTCTATTTCTTTAAGACTGTTTTTACAAAACTGAAATTAAAAAATCTGAGGAGAAATATAATTAAGTGTATCAAATACTACTCAAGTTGGAAAATATATAAAATGTGTAACTATTAACCGTGTGTTTTCCTCAATTGTGTAAGTAATAGGGTTATAACTCTCACATTGCCATAATTTGATAAAGTAGTGTATACGTGTAAAGTAACACTATACCTACCAGTGGAGATCGATACTTTTTCTGAGCATCATAACCGCTCAGGCCAAGTTCATGAATGAAGACCCATGAATGAAATGTCGAGTCCTGTTAATTGGTTTCATCATTTCTTATATCCTGCTGCGGCTAGGTTAGATAGTCGTTCAGATATCCGATCGTTTCTTCGTTAGTTGGGGCCTTTAGCCAATTGGCCTTCCAAAGGTGATAACAATCTGATAGAGGTATTTGCAAAGGTACATCAGTACACCCACACTTGGATGAAAACTAACGCCCTCCGGAGCGCTCGGAGGGGGACAGCCTCTATATAACCACAGACATAAACGGTATACGCGCAGATCCGCAATCCTACAGGGTGTGCTTCACTCCAAGCGAGCGACAAGAGCTACAGGTCTTTCCATTCAACACTCTGCGACTCGCACACGCCATCCGCACGGCCTGCTTCAGACGCTCATCCTGCGCGAGGACTCTCTTCCGGCCGGACTTTCTTCCGGAGCCAGCCGCCAGCCGACGTGTCGCCGGACTCTGCGCCACTGCAAACTTTCGTAAGTTCTCCGATTTCTTGCAATCTTTTAGCGCGTTTTAATATTGTAGTTTGTGCATTTAATTTATTTAATTAATTTAATCTCTTAGTGTTTACAAAAAAAAACTGTTTATCCATTTTTAACCGACGTATTAAAAAACAGAAAAAATATGTGTAATTGTTACAAACGAATATTTAGAGCAATATTTTTATAAATAAAATCTATAACACATTTTTTCAAAGATTTATATTATGAGTAGTTCAATTATTGCCTGAAGCATATCAAAAATGGAAAAGTTTATAGCTTATACAGGGTATTTTAGATTATTCCTTGTGCGCTACTGCAAATTTTCGCAAGTTCTCCGTTTTCTTACTATCTTTTAGCGGGTTTTACTATTGTAGTTTGTCTATTTCCTCAGAATATCTTCCGTGCATACATGTCCTCATTTATTTAATTAATTTATTATTATTATTTCATTCAATATTTTTAAATACATTCTTCTTGCTTGTTTTAAAATACGTATTAGAAAACACAAAAAAAATCATCCCGGTTTGGAATTTTTACAATTTTTTAGTTATAACAATATTTTTTTTAAATAAAATACATTAACTATTTTTCCAAATCTATATATATAGTTCAATTAGCACCTGAAGCAATTCCATAATGGAAAAGTGTTATAGCTTATGCAGGGTATTTTAGATTTTTATTTATGCACAGGATGAACAAAACAACTGGTTTTAAGGATTTCAAGGATAGGTAAATTTTTAACGGGCGAATTAATGTTTATCCCTTATGCACAAATGGAAAATAGCCGGTAGAGAAGTCCAGGCGTCTATTCATCCTATTCAGAGATTTAGCGCTGAATGAAGTTCGTGAAATTGCGGCGCATATGTGTTTACAGCTTTACAAATACTACAAACATTCATTGAAATGGCAGAAAATGAGGGCGACTGGAGCGGCTACGAATACGCGTACGCGTACAAGTTAAATTCTTTGGGGTGGACGTAATGAAAACTTTATTTTCCCGATACTTTATTCTCGATAACGTCTCGTACAAACCTTACGCAACGCAAAAGCTCAACGACCGTTTCGGTTTTCCCGGATTTTCTTCATTATCCCCGGAATCGGAATAAACGGGATAAACAAATTGGAAATTAAAAATCCAGTAACGAGCAGGAGCAAAGTGCAATGCTTTATATTTAGAACACCTCTCTCTGGTTTTGACGTATTTTTTAAGTACTTATCTTGTTTTTTTTAATAACCGTGTTTTAAGCCCGATTTCCTTTACATTTAGCCGACAGATTTTCTAACAGGGAGAAGCGATGCGATTTGACATATCTCCTAAGGAGATAATCTTCGTTTTTGTGGTGTGTTTTCTTTTATGTCTTACTGAGGACTTTGAGCTCCAGCAGCACTACACAAAATGCATTCAAACTATACAACAGTTTACAAATTTCAATGAAAATCGTGCTTTGTGTTCGTCAATATTTTATAACCCTATCAAAATATATTTTTCCGCTAATAAATTCAATGTGAGGCAAACATTTAACGATGTCCGAAATGGTCACAGCGCATAAACGCAATTGTAATAAACAAAATGGATTTTAAATGTCATTTCGTCCAGATATCAAAATATCGAAAATACTATTTTCATCACCAATTTTCTCGCTGTCCACTTTCGGAAATGAAAAACCTATGTTTTTAAATGCGCTCCTATAAAATGCTGCGCTATTTTATCGCGGAATGGCAAACACATATTTGGATTCTCGGACGAGGAGGACTTTCCTTGATATTACTAGGATTTAAGGCCTTATTGGATTTGAAATACCGCACAAAACTTGCCCAGGATTTTTTGAAATACATGCCTTTTTTTAAATTTTACTTAAATCTAGTTGCATAAATGTTTATGTTTAGTTCAGTACGGAAATGACGAAGAGGGATAGATCGTTCAAAACTTGAAATGCCCCAAGGATCCTGGAAATTTGTAGTTCTAAGCTAGAGGGCGGGGAATTCTGCAAACCTTATGTCAATTAACAAGGTTAATATTGTACACACATACCGTCAAACTACACTAATTTATCTCGTATTTTACATATCTACTGCACAACTTGCTAATGTAGATATTAGGGGGGCTGTGACGGGTGTCCCCGGTCAAAGGCAATTTAATTTATAATATTAAACTTCAACACGAAATGTTTGATTTCCAAAATTTTATCCAAAAATTCCTCAAAAGAAAGATATCAAAACAAACTGAAAGTCTTAATTTTAATTAAATAATCCTCTGCGAGTACACTGGGTCTGCTGTTTTGTTTTCTGAAGATTTAAATATTTAGTTTTTTAATCCTTTTGTTACATCTTCCTTTCCACAGCAGCTCTTCGTTAATTGAATCGGATTAACTGAGTTAGAACACAAGAAAAAAAGGTAATACTTTTTCCGCAGGCGTTAATTCGCTGATTTTTTTGGTCTTTCAGTCCTGATAATCTAATTTCGCCCCGAAACCATCTGTTAAAAGCATCACAATGCATTTGCCAGTAGTGTATAAGTAGTTCTTTTCAAAAATATATTCGCTTGCAGCAGGATAGCCTTCTTACTGGATCATTGTAGAGTTGATAGATGGAGTGGCAAGTGTATTCAAAACAATCAACATCAAGCTGACACATCCAGGCGTATTTGGGACAAAGAAACAGTAAACATCACGCTTGTTATTCACAATTCATTGACAGCTAGTGAATGGAACCAATATATCATTTGAGGGGCAAAAAGGAGCTTCCCGATTTTATTTGAGGGTTACTGTTAATGTAGGCGCGAGTAGCTTTTTCACCTTACCAACATATGGCAGATACAAAAATTTAACTTAAAGAAATAAAAGGAAATCGACTCTAAACTAAGGTATTCAATTTATCTAAAGACTGTCATTATACGTTCCGTTAACATTCACATTCAATCTTCCTTTGCATTATAGGTCTAATTGTGCTAAAAACGTCGTTACTACTCACGTCGGTAATGTTCTCAGTTATTGATTTTCCGATAACCATTTACTACTTGTTCTTTCGCCTGAAATTATTGTTACTACTGTCTTGAGGCGCGGACAGGAAACTTTATACGACCTACATTAGTGCGTACATATAATACTCTACCTCCTTCGGTTGTGCTAAGGAATTGTGCACTACCCTATAATAATGTATTTTACTTTAAATAGCCCATTTAACAATTTCTTCTTTCAAGAAAGTCTCACGTGTTTGTACCCGCATGGCAACAATAGTAACAAATTATCTACCTACACGAAGGAAACTAAAATTGCCCTGAAACCTTACATTAAAACTAGTTGTTGTCGGCTCGAATGGTTCACAAGTACACACGACAGCCTTACTTACATTTCTATATTCCCCATTTTGTTTCTTTTGAAATACATTTATACTTAATCTAGAAATAACGCTTTGGCCACAATTTACTACAGCATGAGGTACTTAAGAATTGAAAATACGCCCCTTCGCAAAAGGAATGCCTACGTGGGACGTGCATGGAAAGTCTTAAAAAATTATATTTAAATGCTGACAAACGGAGGGCCTGGAATTTCTCAGGAGACTATGTCTCAGAGACTTTAAATAATTTATCTTTCAAAACATGCTAAATAATACATCGCTCATTTTTGCATATTAAAATTTTACATATTTTTGTTTACCTTTATGTTATTATGCCAGAATTGAAAATGTTGTTTGTCAAGAATATTTCGAACGGAACGATTTGAACAAATTTCCTTCTTTTATAATATAATGAAAGTTATTTTTGAAAATCTTGACCCATCCAGTGCTTTTAATTATTTGTTATTAATTCTGTTAAATGCTTTCCATAAATGAAATTGGACATTTTCTTATAATTTTGGATTGGAATCAAATAACTTTGTTAGTATTCTAGGTATTCTATATCTATAAGGTAAATGAAATATTTTTAAGGTTATATTGTCCTGCGAGCTATAATGTTATGTTATGTAGGGTTACAATCACTTAGATGTGTAATTTTCTTCTCGCAATCTTTATTATACTTCCTTTGCGTTACATGTTTCGGGGTTACACTGCGTCAGATGATGGGGTGAGATTGTAACCCCGAAACATGTAACGCAAAGGAAGTATAATAAAGATTGCGAGAAGAAAATTACACATCTAAGTGATTGTAACCCTACATAACATAAATGAAATAACAATATAAATATGTTGAAATGGTTTTCTTGTTATGAAAATATAACGTACAAGTAAAACGGAAAAAAGATTAGTTTTTATGAAGGATTGAATCGAAATAGACTTGAAAATTATTTGTTACGGCAAATAAATAAAATAATTCTAATTTATTTAGGATTGGAATATGTATACAGAGTGAGTTTTTTTAAAGTGTTACAAGACGATATCTCCGAAACCAGTTGGAGTATTTGAATGAGACTTTAGGGGAGTTAATAAAGGTCCAGGGGTACAAATTTTGACATATGTTTGACATCCGTCCCCTAACATTTTGACAGGAGAGGGGGTAACTTTGAAATCTCAAATGGAATGATGCAATTTTTATTTTGAAATTCGAATTTATGACAAAATCTGCCTAGGATTGGAAAAAAAATTGTTTAATTTGCGTTGCGGGTTACGATTTTATGAAATAAATAAAATGTAGTCGCGCTGACTTTTAGTGCGTTAGGTTCCGTGTTCGAAACTCATTCTGCCGCGGTGATAATTTGTCTAATTTAAATGGGGGGAGGTGTTTTCATGTGTGGCAGTCCCAATCGACAATAGAAGTAGGTAAATGTTCAATAAACAAGTAAAGAAAAAACAGGTACTGTCCACAATTAGTAAATGTGGCTTCATCGGTGGACAAGACAGAGTAGCAAAGATGGCCAAGAGAGTAAAAAAAAAGAAAGTGAAGTTTTTTGAATTAATTGTCAGTGTTTTGCAATCTTTATTAGTTTTAAATAAAAACTAAAGTTAAAGTCAATACAGTCCATTCAATCATCATTCAATGAAAACAATCGAAAAAAATTATTTGCTTTAAAAAAAATATTATCATTCTCATATTTTTCATTAATCCAATTAAATACAATATACAATGCGATTATTAACATCTTCGCCATATAGGTCTTTGTGAAAACTGATATGGATAGGGGTGAAATTTATAAGAATGCAAAATTCTCATTATCGATGTTTGACTAAGACCAAAATCAATGATCAGCTGTATGGAACTAAGACTCCGATAGCCATGTTTTCGCTAGTTTTGGATCGTCTGTGGACTCTTTTCTTCGTGGAAAGTTTACCGGTACTGCGTCCTCGGGTTTCCAGTCGTTTAAAGGCCATGTGCGATTTTGGAATATTAGGAAACCTAATTGCCCACAGGTGCTCAGCTTCCCGGTAATTTCCTGTACATTCTCCCAAAAGGAGTAGCATATCAATCTCAATATTATAATTTGTGCCATTATTACACGGAATTGGATAGTTTTGCGGTTTTTTATTGTGTTTTAAACGACAGTAAAGTGTAAGGAAAAGCTATTACTAAAATATGAGGTGAAAATGCACATTGTAAAGTTGTTTAAATAAATATTTAAATAAATAAACTCGGGAACGAATGTGCAAAGCGCATGCGCAGTACTACATATTTTGGTATTCGCTTTTCCTAACACTTTACCATCGTTTAAACAAATAAACAAAAACTGCTAAACTACCCAATTGAAACGGAAAACGAAAGTAATTGACAGTTACAACTAACATTGATTTTTTTAATATCCAAAGCCTGCTACTACTTGTTTTTTTCGAATACGGAACCTCTCACATTAAACGCCAGTGTGCAATGACTTGACAAACAGGCTACTGCAAGGAAATTTTATTTATTTAATAAAATCGTAACTCGTAATGCAAATTAAACGATTTTTTCCAATATACACATCATAGATGCGAATTTCAAAATAAAAATTGCATCATTCCATTTGAGATTTCAAAGTTACCCCCTCTCCTGTCAAAATGAGAAGGAGGATGTCAAATATATGTCAAAATTTGTCCCCCGGATCTTCATTAACCTCCCTAAAGTGTCATTCAAATATTCCAATGGGTTTTGAAGATATGGTCTTGTAACACTTGTAATACTCATTGTTAGTTTTTTTATATATCGAGGACTCAGTGTGATCGAAACGTGAACTTATAAAATTAATAAAAATAAGAAATAATAGTGGGTATAAAAAATACATCTCATTAATATCAAATATCTTTATTTCTATCAAAAGAGACGCCTTGTCAATTATGTATGAGAATCAAGTGTAGATATGAATAATTACACTGAAATAACATTTTATATAACGAATATTTTGGAGAGTTAATTTGCGTTTGTTGCACGCGATAATCAATAAACAGCAAGAGAAAAAATAACCCTTTCTCTGCTATATGTGAGGATGCTTTTTTTAATAAAAAAATTTGAACCAATTCGTTCGCCGACGGGCTTAAAACTCCTAAACTTTTATGCAGATAACAACACAGCCGCAAAATAAAAATGTTCGAATGAAGGCGCAACTATTGACTGTACGCCTCCGCCAATTGTGTAAGTATTGAGAAATTGCATTGATTTCAACTTTCACACACGACTTTGACTTGGTGATTTACTTAACACGTTAAGCTCGGGGTGGCATCAATGTGATGCCTGTAACCATAGACACAGGAATATAGTAACTATATTCCTGTGTCTAGGCTGTAACCATGGGACCGCGTGGCATAGCAGTAATGCCACGCGTAATTCGACGTCGCGCCGGACAAAACTTAAAATTTATTGCATAAATATTATACTATGTGGTTTTAAAATAGTGAATTATAAAAAACGCAGACTCTTTTGTTGATCAAAAGGTTGTGAATTGCCGTCAAAATGCCGACATTTTTATAGTTCAAACGTTAAAAATTACCCAACATAATCGTACTTTGCAAAGCACGTGAGGACGTAAACTTGTAGGTCTTGTATACAGAAGAGCCAAATGCGGAGCAAAACGCCGCACAGTGGGACGAGCTATAGGGAAGACCGGACATCCATTAATATCTCCGCTTATACTTATCCTAGAGCATTGCTTTTGGTGTCATTTTAAAACTCTAGAGCGTAGCAATAAACACCTGATTATTTAAAAAAAGTCAATATTAAATTGTACCTTAAAAATATTTTTAAAAACATGTACTGTGCCAGCGTGAGAACTCAAACTCTTAAAACAAAGTTGGAACTCGCATAAAAATTATTTATAATTGAAATATTAATGAAATAATTAATTTAAAAACATTTCAACGTACTACCATTAAAAAAGAAAAATAACTTTAGAATAAATTATTGCCCAGTAACGTTAATAAATACAATGATAAACAACAGAAGTAACAAAATGAAACATAAACAAAATTTAACGATAAGAAATAATAATAATAATAACAAAAATTATAGTATAATATTACTAGTATAGAATAAAAAATGTAACTGAACGTATTAGAAATAGATTGAAAAAATTTAATTTTTTTTACTCGTTTTATTTAACGTCAGCCGGTTTCCGCATCATAGGCCATTTGCTGACGCCAGAGATTAGGACCAGGACTTCTGGAAATTTAACCAATGCCAGGATTTCCACCTGGTCATTGTGTTCTTTGACATGCGCGTGTGTTAAACCTACAACACACGGGACCCCCGGCTTTACATCGTTCCCGGATGATTAGACACTAAAACATTTTTTCCTAACCAGAAAAACATTAATAATATAATACTTAATTACTAAAAACCAAAACACAACAAAACAATTCTTGACAAAAATAAAACAACATTTGTTAGGCAGAGACCTAAAAATTGTTCTTTCGCATATTGAGGTTTCTGACATGATAAATTTTGGCAAAAGGTTTTTATCTCATCAATGTGTTCAGAGTGTTTTTGCATGAAGTCTAATACATAATGAAAATTTTCAGACTTAATATTCTTCCTTAAAACAAAAGTAAACATATCGTCAGAACAATTTCTTAAATCTTCCGTTCTTCTCCGTTTATGTCGTTGTGAGAGATGCTCAAATGATTTAGAGTTTTTTAAGAGGGATACTGTAGTGATGGAAGATGGCAGTTTCTGAAATATATCGTCCGGAAAAATGAAGTCAATGTTAAGCCAGTCATGATTCTTCTTGATAAACGGTTCCACAGTCCTGCTGGCTGAGCTCCATCTTTTTTCAAAATGGTTACACCACTTCCTCAACTTTTCACGCATATTGCACTTCGCAGAACTTGAAATTGCAAAACTAAGAGAGGCAGTTCATTGTTCCAAAGCAGAGTCATAATCTTTGTATCGATACCATTTGTTTTAAAGAATAGAAATAAATCACCGTTCGTTTTCACATGCATTTCTTTACAACGCGAGACAAACTTATTAAACCTGCCTGTTTTGTGGTAAAAATGCGAATATCAAATTTGACTTTATGGTCAGGTAACCTTTAGTCCAGTAAATAAAGCCACGACTTGAGCAGTTACCATGGAAATGCATCGTATAACAAGCTAATCGCTGACAAGGAGAAACTTAAAATTTTGTAAAAATTTCAATTATCTTATTTTTTACGGCAGGGTAGCTCCGTTACTATTGATCGCGCAGAAAAACTTTTTGGATTAATTTTGTAGAAAATTTTGTCCTCTACAACTTTGTATAGAAGTTATATAGCCAGAAAGTGCAATAGAAAAGAGTTATAGGCAAAGAACTAAAAAAAAGTGTCGAAATGCAACAGTTTTTCCAAAACGGTGGCGCCCGCGGAGAAAAAATTTTTGTGGAAAATTCGAATTTTTCAATAAACAACCATGCTAAACAACATATAAAAATTCCATAACTACCCGACCTTTTGTCTGGGTCAGCACCCATTTTCGAGCTCTATTGACTGGACTACTACGCAAGTTAATATTAAAAAATTTAATGTTTAGGCAGGTTTAGGCAAGATTTGACAATGCTATTTTTAAGTTTAATACTTCCTAAAAATTTTCCAATTGATATTTCTTTGGGCGTTTTGTATAATCCAATTAAATAGTATTAAATCTTTTATGTGTCAAAAAAACAAACTGGGTCCCCTTTTTAATACATTTTTTGTAGGATTTAAAGTTATTTGAATGCCCTTATTAGGTACTCCAAATATTTTTAATTTTCAACAAGAAATGTAAGTTCCAGATCAATTTAATTAAACAACGGGTTTTCAACTCAACTCTTTTAATCAGTCTGTATGAAAAAAATAACACAATAGTAAAGTTAAATATCAATCTGCACGATAAGAAAAGGCTTGATTTATGTTAATTGCAAAATTAAAATGTTAAATTAAAAGTTTTATAATTTTCCCCAATGTCCGACATTTCTATAGCATCACCCCAGTGTGCGGCGCAAGGGAGTTCCCGAGTTAGTGGTGCAGCTCGTGGAAAACGCGTATGAGCAGGTTGAGACGACGATCAAGATTAAAGACCAGAACTTGAATATCAGTCTCCAGAGAGGTGTGAAACAAGGTGACCCTCTCTCGCCGCTGCTGTTCAATTTAATCCTAGAACCTTTGTTGAGCGCGTTAGAACAGCAGCCGGGCTATAGGATGGATGGTGAAACGAACATATCGTGTTTGGCCTTCGCCGACGATCTATTACTGATCGCCGACGATGTACCTCAGGCCAAGAATCTCTTGACGCTCACCGAGACTTATCTGGCAAATCTCGGCATGAGCATATCC